>BRZM01004791.1:0-15666 GCA_033238685.1 Lates japonicus
TGCACACACACCACTCGGTCCCGCTGTACTTGTGAGGACCTTTCGCTGACAACATTCATTCCTCAACTTTAATCTGAAGCTAATTCTCCTTCGAAACTTTGAGGATTATGGCAAGTTTTTTTGCGAGAGCAGAGACTGGCAAAAAGAGACGAGAAGACAGACATCAAAAACAGCCCCGTCCGTGTCAAATTCACAGAATAACTCTGCTTTATTACCATTTGGGTTTTGTTTACAAAGTTTTGGCCAAGATACTAAGATTGCATTCGCCAAGCTACTTGCCAAAAAGAAGTCCAGTAGAGCAAGAAACACAAGCATTCAGACAATCATACTGGTAAACAAACTCCAAGGTTAGTAAACTTACTGGGAAGAGGAAATGACTGACAGTGAGGTATTCACTATATTAATAACACTGGTGGAGGAAGTAACATCCAGTACCAATAAACAATGTAAAATTACTTGATTGTAAGTAAGTGAGTCTTACATCCAAAATCTTTCCAAAATAAAAGCACACAAGTACTATCAGCAAAAAAAGTATTTGTTTTGCAGAAATGGCTCCTGTGACTCATATATTATTATGTATGACATCATTAGATGGCTAATACTGATACATCAATATTTATCAGCACTTAACTGTTGTATGTGGCCAAGGTGGAGCGCTTTACATAGTTTCCCAAACTAGGGTTAGGCCCCCTCCAAAGGGTCATGAAATAAATCTGAACAGTCGTGAAATGATTAATGAGGTAGGAATGAGGGAAAAGATGTGCAGCTTGATTCTCTGAAATTTGTATAATTTTTTTTTACTTTCTCTGTTTAGCTGGTGGAATAAAAATTACAGTATTTCTCTCTGAAATGTAGTGGAGTTGAATTAAAAAGTACCATTAATGGTCAAATATAGTAAAAGTACCTCAAAGTTGTGCATAAGTAAAGTTCTTAAAAAAAAAAAAAAAGTACAGCCCCTCCTGATTTCTGATTGGATTATTTGATCACATGTCAGAGAAACATCAGGAAGTGTTGTGATGATACCTGTTTCCAAAATCAGCATGTTCTTCAGAAGAGGTAAGAGTGATCCAACCTCTATATATTGAACCCAGAATTTACCATTCATCTTTGTAGAGTGGTACCACTGTATATCTGTGTATTGAGTGGTGAAAAAGACCATCAAATTTACTTAACTCTGTGAACTTCTGTGTGCAGTCTTCCATGGCACATCTGATACAGGCTAATATCTCACAGATGAAGGGATGTTCCAGCACAACAAAAATGTAAAAGGTCGAACTTGTCACCTCTTAATACACAGATTGGTGATTTAGTCACTGATAACTGATGAGAAGTTCAGAGACCAAATCCAAGAATAATGCATCACATCCAAAGAGCAGCTATTGTTTGAGGCAGGGAAATGACAAAAACAGCTGGGAAAATGAACAGCTGTGTGTCTTAATTGATCACACAACATCAAGCACACAGCTTGTATTGAGCCATCAGGATGTGTTGTCTCTTCTTGTGTTCATCAAAAGTTGCTCCAAATAAAACAGCTTGGCAAGGGCATTCTCTGCAAGGTCACAAGTACCAACTTGGAATTTGTAGAATTGATAATCACTCACTGTTTTGTAGTGGTAGTGCAAACTTTGTGTTTCCAAAGAAAGGGGATTCATGATTATGATCTACTTGGGTTACATGGATGATTTTGATGTCTTCTCATCTAACAATTACTTGATTAATTAATGGAAGAGGTTTACATCTGTTGTGCACAAACCCTATTTCAAATGCATAACTTTATCCTTTAAAGCTGCTATAATCATTTTTTTTATATTAGAATGTGCATGGATATATAAACAGGTGGATAGTCCTATGTGTAATGTGAAAGTGGTGACTTGTAGTGATGAACTGCTGTTCCACTCCGCTCTGTGGTGTGTTTTAGTGTCTTCAAGCTCATTTATTAGGGGTTTCCTGCTCTGAGTGCATAGTTTTAGCCTCAGAAGGAAGCTGTTTTAACTTTGCAAAACATGTCTTATGGCAGACATGTTAGCTGTTCAAAACTGTCATACTTGTTGCAAGTTATTGTACATGCACCTATTTTAAAAGGGTAAGTTCATCTAAATTGCAAAAACTATACATTTTTCCACTTTGCCCTATTTGTAACCATAATTTTGGTTTTATATGCAGATTTTTTTTATTTTTTATATTTGTCTATATCTCAAATAGAATGGGGGTACATTTCATTTAGCCTGTGATGCCTAGAGCACTGAAAACTGACATTTAGAGATTTCAGCAGCAACATGTCTTTCCAGAGACAATGTCCCAGTTACTCAGAAAAATCTACAAAGTTGTCCCCAAGAAACTTGCATTAATTTTTAAATATTTTGAGTGCTACCGTGTTGAAATAACATTTACCCTCATTGTATTGGGATAACCGAGGAGGTTTCAGAAACCATTAAAAAAATATTTTATGTAATTTGGGTGAACTGACCCTTTACAAATTGGCATTTTGCTGTGGCTCTGGACACTGTTGCTCCATATTTTTCAATTGTGTCAGTCAATGTTTGTCTCCTTCCTCTCTGTCTACCACAGTCTTGTTTGCTCTACTTTCCTCTCACGTGCTTTTCTGGCATTAATCACCATCCACGCTGACATGTTTTAATTGTTTTTTACCTGCTAATTAATCGTGCTGCCAGTATGTTGGCCAGATCTGTTTAGAAGCGCCTTGATCTCAATGAGACTAACCTGGATAAGTCAAGATAAATAAAATGAGTCAAGCAAATGTTTCTGCTTGAGTGAGGTAGGCACACTACAAATTGGCCAAACCCTTTATATAAAGGGCTCTGGCTCTCAACAGGCCTATCTCTTTCAAGGTCTTGCTGGATAATAGAAAATGTATGAGATAATCCAATTCAAACCGCACCCCGCCACTCTTTTGGTCACGGCGGGGAGCAGCACTCACACACGCTCAGAGTGTTGTCCATCCTCCTGTTGTGATGAGATACGAGGTACTGCACAGTAACAAAGTACCGTAACACACATTATCACAACAATACTGCAACACTGGAGAAGGATCTGGAAATCTTCCAGACCCACATAAAGGGATTTATGCCTCATGCAGGAAGGAATATAGGAGGAACACACACACAGCCTACATGTATGCACTCACACACCAGCAAGATTTAGGTCACAAACTCACACACACAATCACATACAACCAGAATGGCTGTCCATTGAATACGAGGTTAGGCAGCCTCCATTTATCTATTTACTCTCTGCTGTGCACACACACATACACACACACTCATGTGCTGTCTGTTGAGTAAAAACCCATCCTTTTTCCTCTTGCTGGTTGGCACACAAGCTGCATGCACACACACACACACACACACACACATCAAGCCCCCTCTGGCTCTCAGGCCCATATTATAAAGCTTGCAGGTGAGGGGGCTTTGTTCACCCCGAGCAGCTAATGTGCTCAGAGCAATGGGCTCTCCTCCACTCTCACCCTCAGACACACTCACACTCACACACATACACTGGTTCAGTGGTCCAGAAGGAGCACCTTATCTAATCCCATGGTTTATCCTTCAAAAGACTTTCTTTTCCTTTTCTTCTTTGTTCCTCCTCTCTCCTCTCTCTTCATCTCTGTGTCTTTGAGGAACTCCGTGTCAGTGAGAAGCGCTGATGGTTGACGACACCCTCATTCTATGGGACAGAATCTATCTCCTTGGAGACTCTCTCTCTCTCTCACACACACACACACACACATGCACCCACACAGCCTTTGAGGAAGTGTCTTATGCACTGAGCACCCACACAGTCATACATATACTGCACACAGAAAGTTTCATATGCACGCACACGTCTGTAGACACACACACATAACAAACACAGTGTCCGTACACACAATCAAGCACACCAGGAGTCCTTGCGCATAAACCCACACACGCACACACACACTGTCTCTCTGTCGTGTACCCTGTGGCGCCCAGTGATATGTGTAGTCACTAGCACTTCCTCAGCCCTACCACACACATACAGACACACACACACACGCAGATTTGCATCCAATTTACATGTAGACTTGTAGTCACCCCCGCTCAGTTACTGACAGTTTGTCAGACTCAAACCTGCCCCTGGGTTAAATCCATCTTCCAGTGCCACCGCCACCACCACCCACTCCACCTCTCCTTCCCTCCATCCTCTCGCTTTTCTTCCTCTCTGTCTTTGTGTCTCCCTATCAAGCTCTCATCTTCCACTCTTTCTTATCTCTCCTCTTTTGTATCACGACTCCTCCCCTCCCTCTCTTGTCCCGTCGGGATGTGGTTAGCATGTTTTTCTTGCGCAGGACCCTGCTCTGTCCACCCTGCCTCAGGCAAAATCTTTCCCTATATACACGCATAAAGCTGTACTCCATCAGGTTACATGCTCTTGCTATGACCTACATGATTAGACCGTGTATGCATCTGTTTAAAATATCAGCTATGCTATAGTTCATGATGAGAGAAACCAATCTCAGGAGTTATGTGTGGGATCCAGAGCCTCTCACGCCGAGCTAAAAATGATACTTAGAGTAATTAAAGTCAAGTCTCCTACCTCGCAAATTATTTCTCCCAGCTCAGCAGGAGAGACAGTTACATAACAAGATCTAGTGTAGCTGATCTTAGTCATCAGCACATTCAATGCAGTGATTGGCAGGAGGAGGTCATTTGAATATTCAGGGGCATTAGGGTGGAACAGTTTGTCTGCTGATATTAAATGCACCGCCAGTTCCTTTCGTTACAGTATGAAAGTCAAAAAGTGGATGTTTGACAAAGCATCTCAGAGTCTTGACCACTGAATTCTGCATTTTAATCTTAGCCCAGAGACATGAAGCATACAGCATTATGATATGCATCTTATGAGGAGAGTGTAGACACATTTATACAGTGGAGCAAACAAGGCACCTCTGGTTCTCAATGTTTTCCCAACAAATAAGAGTAGAATTAACTTAGAACATGTCACAGTAAATTTCAACTGCAATGTACTGTTAGTGCTGAAACTATTAAATAATTTAATTGATTAGTTGACAAACTGAGAATTAATCAACAAATTTGATAACTGACTGTGTAGCTAATTTATCCAGCAATAGTAAAAATCTACAGCCATACTAGTGGCTCTGTGAAGCTGTATGTATAGCCACAGCTAACTCTAACAGCTAAACCTAACATACAGTTGTTTAGGAAGTATAATGTTTACCATCTATGCTGACAAGTAGCACTAAACACAAAGTGCAGCTGTGGCTGTTGTGAATGTCATTCATTTTGCAGGTATTTAGAAATAAAATTAGAATTTTGACCTGATGATGAAGCTACAGCAAATTCACGAGAGATCACCAAAGTTATTATAATTCATCCTGAAGGGGACATGAATGCCTGTAGATCACCAAAGTCCATAAAATTCATCCAAGAATGTCTGTACAAATTTTCATGGCAGTCCATCAAATAGTTGCCATCCTTAGATCCACGGCATAGCTAAAGGCCTTCATTGGTTCCAGCTTCTCAAATACAAGGATTACATAATTGCATGATTGAAAAATATAATATAAAATATAATAAAATATCTTTGGGTTTGGGCTTGAACCCCTTTTCAAACAAAACAAGCAATTGACTGTTTTTACAGCAAACATATTGACTTTTCAAACGCTGATTACATTAATGACAGCTGCATTGCATTCAGGTGTTCCAGAGGCAGGCTCACTGAGCATGCTGGCTTGCTGGCACAGCATTGTTAATGTGATTAATTACACCTGAGCTTTTCCTGCTATGACAAGCCAAAATGTTTGCTGTGAAAAGGAGCTGTTTGAGGACGTCAACTTGTGCTCTAGGTAAGAGTGACGGGCCTTTTTTACTACTGTTTTCACCATTTTAGAGACCAAAAAATATAACCTGCAGAAATTATTATGAAGAAAAGTTTGTCAGTCACACTAACATGAACTAAACAAAATGGCAGCTTGCTAATCAAATCTGAGTAAACATGCAATTTCTGTGAATGTTAGCTGTACCTCCTTTTTTGTTGTTCTTGACGTGACTATTGTCATGTCACTGTCGTGTTAGTTGTTTCCTTAGTTTTGGTCAGGTGATGCTAGCAGGAGGTTAGGAAGTCTAAACCAGGAAATAATCCATCAGAAACAGCCAAACTTAAAAACCAGGGGGCTTCATTATTCTATTTTAAACATAAAATCTCTATTTTTAAAGCGCATTAATTACAAACTATGCATTGTCTAATGCACACCTGGTAAACAGGTATGTAGGAAAATGAAATCATGCATAAGAAAGTGTTAAAATTCTGCGCTAAGTTTATTTGTTAGTGTTGACCTTTTCTTGAGCAATAATTAAATTGATGCCAGATGAAGGGCAGTGGTTTAAATGTTGGATCTGTGATGAATAAGTAGTACTGACAAATTGCCAGAAAAGGACTTTTATTTAACAAAAATCTAATTTGCATGAATTGCAAAATGACTGAGGAATAATTTGGCTTGGAAATGTGTAATGTGTTCTTTAACTTTTGATGACAATACCTTTTGATTTGTCTTCTATTTCTGCCGTGTATGACACTTGATCTTCATCTCCTCATGACAAGCCAATGACATCCCAGGCTCCAATTTACACCACCAGTCATGTGTCGTATATCAATTAGAACTGAAAATCAATGTCAGATTGAGAAATATCTCCAGCTGTGTGATTTGTATTTCTCTGTGGCAGCGATATCTTTCCTTCACTTTAGGAGTAAGGATTTTATTCGTTCTGTTATTAAGGTAGTGGCTTAGAATCATAATCCTTGTCTTTAGAAATGATTTCTTTCTCAAAGTAGGTTTCCCAAAAAATATCTAACCCCAGAGCGAATGAAACCAGACCTCTCCCATGCATTTTTTAAAGAAAGGTGCCTGTTTCAGATTTTTCAATCCTGCCCTCGAGTGTGTCTACGCATGCTGCAAAATATCATCATCATTTGATCTGCCCATAGGAGTGTAATGATCTGTTTAGTATGTCAGCAGCATGGCACTGAATCTGTAATGCGATATGAAATGTTTACTTAACTTCCCCCCGTCGTTTGATTGTTCATGCAGAGGAGCAGGTTGAAAGAATGAGTAAAGATATTACGCTGCAGTGCTCCTGCTTCTGTTGCTACCTTCCACTAATGAGGTTTGTTGATGATAATGACTATGGCAGGATGGCGATGATGATGGTGCCGTCAAACAACTCTGGGGAGGATCCCAGGAGTTGTTGTTAATGAAGAGAGAGAGAGAGGAACAGTTGAGCCAGGAGATGGAGAAAAAGTCAGTGAGCCAGGGGTTTTAAGAAGAGACAGAGAGGCCAATAGACAGGATGAGAATGAAAGTTATTGAATACGAGGACAAAATAGCAAGATACTAGCCCAGAATATGAAAGATGCTGTGACTGCACTCAATACATAGCGGACAATAGGCATTGTCATTCCTGCTCCATCCTTGTTTCCGCTCCCCTCTAATACTTTTCCTCAGGTCCCGGCTGGTTGTGCTGATTGTGTTAGCTGAGCCACAGAATAGGACTCTTTCAGTTCTGTCTGCCTGATACTCTGATGGGACCCCGGCCGCTCAGTCTTCATATAGACCAGCTGGAGACTGATAATAACACATACACTGCTGTCTGGCTACGCCTCAGATTGGCCCTAAGAGACAAAAAAAAGACAAAAATGTGAAAGGGAAATGGAGAGATCTGCTTGAAGGATTGGGGACACTCAATATGTAGAAGGACAAAAAGTTGAGTGTATAACAAATGCGAGACCATCTCTCTCTCTCTTTTTTTTTTTTTTTTTTTTTACAAAGATGAAACAAGATGAGAGTTTGTGGCAGAGGAGAGGGAATCAAAGCAAAGGCAGAGAGATGCAGCGGAAAGAGAAATTAGGTGGAAAAAGAGAGGGGAAGTGGTGGAAATCGGTGGTGTTTAGAAGGAGATGGAGGCAAAGGCAGATTACTTCTGGAAGTATGAGTCAGGAAGACATACAGCAGCGTAGCTGGGGAGAGAGCAGCTATAAGAACATGGTTGGATGGTCCCAGCAGGTGAGTGTCGAGGGGGCTGGTATTACAGAGGAAACACTGGCCTTTAGCATGGAGCCTCGCCCAATGTTAAAGATGCCCTCTGGCGCACACAGCTTTTAGAATGAGAGAGTTGGCATTTAAAATAGAGGAAGGGAAGATGTGCTTGAGAGATGGAAAAATGCCTCCTCTCCCTGTTTTCCACATGCCATCAGCGTAGGTGAAAATACAGTCAATTAAGAGTTGACCCTTGTAACTTTCACGCTGATAATCGCCTAGATTTTACAAAACATTTTGGCAGCCGAGTTCGTGCTAAAAATGTTTGGAACGTGTATTTATGACAACAAGGTTATTCTCTCCTTGTCAGGCTACACAATAGCATGATGAGACTCTTGGCTTGTATTTGTATGAGTGTGTCTGTGGACATACTACACGCATATGTTGGAGCAATGATGAAAACCAGTTTTTCATCTTCATCCAAAAAAAAAAAAAATAATAATAATAATCCCTGCAGATTTCTGAACAGTAGGAGTAGAAAGTCAAACAAAAGAAGGAGCGAATCATTTGCATTGTAATCCATCAGACAAGGCAGGGAGAAATCGTCTAATTCCCAGCCAGCAATGGACGCCCCGCTACCTTGATTTCATCCAGAATGGGGGCACCGTAAACAAACCCCTCATTTTACACTATGCTAATGGAACATAATAAGGCAGAACCAACAGATGTTCCAGCACTGCCACGATTTTGTCGCTACTTAATTCTGCTTGGTGCCGAGGCTGCTAACTAACTCGGCCCTTTGATTCTTATACGGCTCTCCGAGGTGTCCATATGTATGCCACCTTCTGCTTCAGAGTGTGTGTAATTTTGTCTGAGCTGCAATTTTCCTTTTGACCTGCAGAATAATCCTCACCTCAGGTCTAATCCTGAGCTAATTCTGAGCAAGACTCTGAGGGTTTTATATTAGAAAACTGGCCGCTAATCTGATGTGCCTGCAGATGGAGAGGATGAGAGCAGGTGATATGACGGTGGTGATGATATTGATCATTCTGACATGATGGTGATACTGACGGCCACAGTGATGATGATGAACATATGGATGAAGAGGAGAGAAGAGGTGTTAATAATAGTGATGAGGACGGACTCCGTCATCATTTTGCAGTCCATGCTGGAAATTCTGTCTTTAATCTCACCTCTGTCACACTAAGCACATAAATTAAAACTCATATATTACAGGTTCAGGACAGGCACAGACCCATTCAATACAATGCAGCTGTAATAGTTCATCTGGTGTTATCGAGGATGGTGACAGCCTTCAGGACAAAAGACCTTTTACAAAGGTTGTTTTTGGCCATCTGCATTTTAAAGCACCAGCCTGAGAGGAAGATCTCAAACTCAGGCAGGGGCAACTATTTTCAGATCTTTTCTGCAACTGCACTGTACCCCGTTATTTTAGCTGCCTTTTTATATTTCCTTCCAGATGAACTCAAAACGCTGTTGTATTGCATTTCTTTAGAATTTAAAAACCAGTGAGTATTCTCCTCACCAGGCTGATGAATACCTCTTGAACACGCTCGCCTGGCTCAAAAACCTCAGCATCCTAACAGATAAAAACATAATATTTGGCATTTATTTACACAAATCATGATGATGATGTTGATGTTTATGAAGATGATGATGATAAGGATAATGAAAACAGCGGGGGACATAACGATAGTGATTAAAATTTTGATGAGGAAAATGAAGGTGATGACAGTGATGATGACAGGGACAATGACAGCCGTGGTTTATGTTTTCATGAGATGTTGATTATATTAATGATGATGATGTAATGATGATGATAGTGTTGGCAGTGTTAACAAGCAGGATGAGAGGATGATGACAACAGAATAGAATAGAAATGCATTGTCCTACTAGGGCAGGAAAACAGTAAACAATACAATAAAATCTAATTCTAACAATAGAAATGCTAGATTTGATATAAAATGTATTATTCATAAATATGTATATTACAATATTTTTTATTGTATATGCATTGTATAATAAAATCAGAAAACATTAGCAACACAGCAGTATGTGCAAAAAGTGATTCAGCATATTGAAATCTCTGGCGAGGGGGTGTTGTTGTTTGCTCATTATTTTGATGGTACAAAGGATCATTATATAGCTCTGTGTTTATCAGTAATGTTCTGTGGTGTCTTCCAGAAGGCATTAACTCAAATAAGAAAATGATAGAAATAATGAAACTTACTATCACACGCATGATGATGATGACGATGGTAGTGGTGGTAAGTTGATGATGAGAAGGATGAAGCTGAAACTGATCAGTTTTATTATATGATTATCATGGTATCATGTTGACAATTACAGTATGAGTTGTTCAAATTGATGAAATTAATACCACTATAAATAATATTGATTGCACTGGAATGATGAAGACACTGATGATGATGATGATCCTAATAAATATTATGTTTTTTTTAAAACTATGATTGCACTTGTATTCAAAAATAATGAGGATAATGATCATGATGGCTGATGGCTGATGACCTTAATGCTAATAGGCAAGATGTTAATGATCGTAGTGATCACACTGGTATGATGATGAAGATGATGATGATGATGGTGATGAGTGGGACTACAGAGGTAAAATGATAATGGGGTGGGATGATGATGGTAGCTATGTTGTTGATAGCAACACCATTAATATTCACATATATACTGATATAGATAATATCGATTATAATTTGATTTCACTGATCTGATGAATTTAACTATGAGAATAATGATGATGATGATGAGGAGGAGGATAGAGTGGAAAAGAACACAAATTCTAAAAGTGATTATCAGGCTATAATGATGATTGACAAAGATGGGGCCATGTTGTTTCTAGTAACAGTGATGATAACACTGAAGCTAGCTGAGATGACAGTGATGTTGATGGTGATTGCACTGGTATGATGAAGATAGTGATGATGATAGAGTGAGAATAAGGAGGAACGTCATGAATGTGGTATATGATGATGATGAGGATGATGATGATGATAAAGGTGATGATGATGATGGCTATGCTGCGTATAATGAGAATGATGACACTGATGCTAGACGAGATGATATTGTTGATTACACTGGTATGGTGGTGGTGACGATGATGATGATGATAATGATGTCTATGTCAAAGACTGTGTGATTAGTAAATGGTTTGAAGATACAATGATGAAAGGATCATGATGAGTCACTTCCTCTGTGCTGTTCTCTCTCCCCATACTCACTCATCTTTCCCCAACTCTCATATAACTCTCTCTCTCTCTCTCTCTCTCTCTCTCTCTCTCTCTCTCTCTCTCTCTCTCACTCGAGGAGGTTTTTGAGAAGAGAATCAGAGCACTCCATTAAGATTCTTCTTCTCTCCCCTCTGTTGCATCTCTATGGAAAATGAAGAAGGAGAGAGGAGATGTGAGAACATTATTAGTTTTTTTGGCACTTCTGTCTTTTCTTCGAATGGAAATAGAAAATGAGGAGATTCTCCACTGATGAGATTGCTTCATTCTTTGAGGCGTCACCTCTAACTCACTCAGACAGCCGCAGAGAGGTGTTATGTCACAAATGAGGGGGAGATTGTTCATTTCTTCTTTTGTGTGTGTCCACCACTTTTTTTTATGTTTTTGTGTGTATGTGTATCTGTGCACACCTGCCTGCCAGCCAGCCGTGTGTGTGTGGATATACTGTATGTGTGCCTTTGTATTTTCTTTGCCCATTATACGTGGGTGTTTAGGTGTGGCTCAGGAGTGTGTAAGTGTGTTGGCTTCAGTTAAAAAAAAGAATCCTTACACCAGTTTGAAGAGCCTAATCAAAGGCTGGCAAATTTTCCTCGCCTCTTGTGTAGTTCTGAGGCGACTGCTAGGCTTCTCTTCTTTCGGCGTCCCCCTTTTTGCTCCCTCCTCTCCCGCCTCCTCTCATCCCTGATTACTGAAGGGGCTGCAGGAGGGCTCTGTTCTTCACCGGGCTTTGTGTTGACGTCCTTCATAGCTGTTGCACTAGGAGAACGTGCTTCCTTCATAGGAGGTATCGGCCTCTGAACAAACAGAGCTTTTGCAGAAAGTGCGACTGTCTGCATTTTTTATTTCCCACTGTGGATGCATGGACACAAGTGGGAGATGTGAAGCTCGCTGTGGCACCAATCATCCAAAGCCTGAGGTGAAGCCAGAGACAGGAGGGAAGGAAGGAAGAGATAGTAATGGATGTATTTATAGTTTGTGCACAGTGGTGAATTATATTTGCCTAACAAGGAATATGGCTCTGAGGAGCTACCTCGTTTTTTTGAGATAAGGATGTGTTATGAAATAGGAGGAGAAAAGAAGTGGTCCAAATGAAATGAAATAGTTTTTTTTCTTAAAAAGCTGTCAGCCATGTATCTTAATGAGATTAGTGTCTGAAGCAATTACCATGTGATATGTTAAGGCAATGAACAGAGAAATGTTTTAAACCAATCCAAATTTTTTAAAAGAGGGGGAAAAATGGATTGGATGGACACGGGAAAAGATGGGGGGAAAAAGGGAGAAAAAGTGAGACAAGGATGAAGAGAAGAGCGTGAGAGACGGAGAGAAAGAGAGAAAATTGACAGGAGGCGTGTATTGCTGTGTCTGGGTGCAGTGAGGAGTATAGGCTGTGGCATCCGCTAGTGGTGCTGCATACTCTCTGTTTGATCAAACACACTTCAAACACCCTCACTGACTTCCTCTCGCAGAGAGTTGGGAGACGAGCGGGCACGCGTTTTTTAGCCTGTGTGTGTGTGTGTGTGTGTGTGCGTGCACATGTGCAGGCATGGCTGCGTGTTTGCTGAGGAAAGCGTTATTGATGTTTTGTTTATCTAAAATGGGTCAACCCTAAACAAAAGCACAGTGTCTACAGTGGCTGCGATGTTGACTGCTGTAAACTGCAGCTTCCTCGCAGCTCCCAAATCGGTGAATAATGTTGATGAATGACCCCATGTGTGTATCTGTGTGACTGCGTGTGCATGTGTGTGTGGCTGGGCCTGTGTGAGCTCATGTATCTGCACCACTTTAGCTATTATCAGTCCCATGCCACTCTTTTCACCTCTATTAAGTTGTTCGCCATTAATCGCTCTCTACATCTACTTCATTTCATGTCTTCATTCTCTCCGTTTGCCCCCATTGTGGATCTCCTCTGCATTTCTGTGTCTTAAAGAGCCGTGACTCCAGAGAGCTCATTAAAGCCATTAACAGAGAGGAGTCACAGAATAGTTAGTCTCTCTCTCTCTGTTGTCTGCTCTCATATCACTAACCGCTCGCTGCAGAAAACACCAACCTTTGACTCATCCAGTTATATCTGCTTGCCCTTCACCTCCTATAGGTCGCCTCCTCATGCATGTTGCATTATGTGCATACTGCAGCTCACCATGACTTCTTTCATTTTCCTCCATTAAAATCACTCTAACACAGTCATTCCGTCACATGAAAGTTTGATTACAAACATTATTGAAGATTTGATCGATGAATTATTGATCAGCAAGGTGGGAAGTCTTCAGAGAGCAGATTAGACATGGGCCACAAAGTGTGTTTGAGTGTGTATGTGTGTGTGAGTGGTTGATACAGGCATGGGACCATACTGTATATGCAAGTGTGCAGTTGTGCATGTGTGAACGTGTGCAATTGACTATGTATGCTTTTGAGTGATCAAGCATGCGTGTGTGAGATCAAGTGATTTGCCTTTATGCTTTGGGAATTGTGATCAAGGGCACATGAGTGTGTGTTCATGTGTTTTATCGAGGGCGCTACTGCACATGTGTGTGGAGAAACAGAAAAAAAAGGGAACGCTCACGAGCATGGCAGTTAGCGATAACTCAGCCTGGAGCTGATGGTAAGTCAGTAATGATTCTGTTTTAGAGGATCATTTAGAATGCTCTCTGAAGTTAAGGTAGACGCTTTAACCTTACATCAACACGTCAACAGCTCCGTGTAGGGAAAAATAAAACTGCTGACCCTTTTTCCACTTCCTGAATTAAACAATAGTGTGTGGGGGTGTGAGTCTTGCAGGGGGTGAGAGAGTTCATGGGTTGGAATTCCAGACAAGGTGCAGATGTGTCGCAAGGAAAACAATCTAACAGATTTATTTACAAAACTCCCAACAGAACATACTAACTGTAGTTGTGTTATGGTTGGTCAGTTTAGCTTGTGGGTGGAGGTGTGAATAATGTTATGCTGGATAGGTGTGAGACGATGTTAAAATAAAATACCGTACGGGGAAAAAGGCAGAAAGAGAGCGTGGATGCATCTGTGATTTTGGCCTAGTGCGCTCAATTGTACTAACTTGCGCTCTGCCTACCAGGACATACAGAGGCAAAACACCTGTCCTAGCAGAGCCAGAGGCCCATCAAGACTGCAGAAAAACACTGGTGCAAGTCTCTAATGGGACGTTTTGAGACCAGGAGCTTAATTTTATTTCACATCAAGAGACAGGAGGAAAACTGGGCAGAACAGGAGTTTTTCTTTATTTAAAAAAACACTTTATTTACTTAAAAACGCTCTTTGGGTGATCAGGTAGCAATCAAAGTGCACTTATCTTAATAAAAAATTAATGTGTAAATTCATCCAGAATTAAGCATTGGCTTCGACTTTGATAAAATTACATAAATAGGAACAGATCAGAGTAAATGTTAAATATTATTTTTGTAGACGGAGGTTGGTGTTTGCACCATTTTAGGACTTCAAACAAGACAGTTTACCACACAAGCAGAAGAGAAAAACATTTTATTTTGGCTGCAAAAACTGGATACGCTTCAGTTCACAAGAAGAAGGTTGGTAACTTCCTGTGAGCATAAGTGGGTTTTTGTGGTGACAGGATAATAAATCCAAAGACACTGCTGTTCACCTCATCCCCATGAAGAAGAAACAAATGGGCCGTGAGTGTCAGTTGGTCTTTTATTTAAAAGCCCCCTTTGTCGCCTGGCCCTAAACACACTCTTACTAAAGCATCTGGGGAGCTACTTAGCAAACAGCTCTGAGTCAGTAATGAGGAAGGTGGTTTCAGTCTCCGCAGAGCTTCTCCTTTTTCTCAAACCCACCCTCCTGTTTGTTGATGGCCTTGTTGTGTCTTGCTGTGTCTCTCGGCAGTGACACCAACTACCGTCGTCTGCATCCAAATTATTTGCCCACGGAAATCTCACATTCCAAGCAGAATATGAACTCATGTGCCTACCAGGAAAAAGTTCTGGGATAATCCAATTCAAATAGCTCTGGGCAATCACTGCAGATCAAATCCTTCCCGGGTAGGTCTTGCTTGCCGGGTGTACACCCTAAGGCCTCGCTCATGGGTGAGTTTTAAGCTGCCTTCAGAAGACACATGGGATGAGAAGGAAGACACACATAGAACGTTATTGTTTGTCATTACTTTTTATTGACAAGGTGTAGAGGAGGCAATATTTTTATACCTTTTGCTTAAGTGCAAATTGGCTGTAACTGTATGATTGTCTGTTGCAGCAATGGAAATTTTCAGGCCTTTTTGTTCAGGGTTCCTTTCCCCCCCAAAAAAACGGCAATTTTTTATCCTCTCATGATGACTACTTTTCCTGTTTTTCTGTGATTCCCTCTTTACTTCCATCATACGAGTGTGGTGTA
>BRZM01004792.1:17152-34147 GCA_033238685.1 Lates japonicus
GCAGATGGAGCAGCTGCCAGACTCACAGGAATATAAACTGAAAGATGAAATATCCCTCAAAGGCATTTCGCTGACCCGGCCAGGAGCTCGGTGCTGAACGTGCAGGTGACAATGTCCTCTTCTGACATGCGCAGAGAGCGGCGGTGTTGTTGGAGTGCGTCCTGGGGACGACTTGGCCGCCGCCTCTGTTTGGAATCGGCCGCCACTTCTTCCTCCACCCGAGGATCGCCAGTCGACTCGACGCTGAACGGGTGAAGACCCAGCGGGCGGTGTCGTACTCCCACCGCTTATCTCAACATAGTCTGTAAAGGATTTATTTTGATCGACACGGTGCTCCACGTCGTTCCTGTAGCTGGCCGTGCGTGACGTAGCTGGTGTCGTTGCTGTGTAAAGACGGAGGTGTTGACCTTCTGCCCAGGCGATGTTGTCTCCGACCGCCCTTAACCCGCGCCACCCTCTTCAGCCTCTCACCAACCCCCTTTAGCAACAGGTTTTCGGCACAAATGTAAACCCAGGGTCTAATGGCAGGGTTGAATGAGGCGAAGCGGATCGCCAGCAGGTCGCTGCGGTAGTCAGGCTTCCCCCCAGCAGAGATATGGGCAGGGTCATATAACGCTGGTTGACGAAGATTCGCACCTGTCAGGTAGAGACACATGGGCAGAATGTCACCAGGTAGGTGTTATAATATCAAATAAAATAAGAGTCAATAACCAAATGTATTACGCAAATAGCAGTGCGCAATTATTGCAGTAGAATAGGCAGTTAGGATAAAACAAGTTGTCACTGCCACTAAAGGGATGGAGCAAACCAGGAAAACGATGGTCCGCAGAGATCAGAAGCCAAAACATTTGGATCTCCGCCGCTACAAGTATTTGACTGCAGCCGGGAAGAAGCGACGTGAACCTCCCTGTTCGCACAGCTCCGTCCTGACTATTCCTGTCCTCTGGTTCATCCCACCAGCGACCTGCACACCGCCAGGTTACACAAACTGTCACTGCGATCAGCACCAGCATCACGCCGCCGTACGGGAAGGGTAGCAGGCTCGGAGGATCCATCGCTCTCCAGTCAAAAGCACCAGGTCGAGAAAGTGCCTGACATTGGCGAAACCAAAACTGGGCATAATGCACAGTACGATGTTGGCGAGGTAGGTGACTGGGGCGCGAAACGCCATTGTCCTATCTATGTGCTGGGAGTAGAAATACGCATGGTTTATGAGTATCGCTCCACAGCCATTGCGCACAGAATGGACATCCCAGCTGAGCCGAAGAAGAGCATGGAAGGAGAAGAAGTGTAGAGCAGCGCTCACTCCCGTAGCAGTTGGCTACGTATGTAGCGATCACCGCCGGGCTGGTGAAGCATGTACTTAACAGGTCGTGATGGCCATCCCGCAGACCAGAGTGTAGAAAGTGGTTTCCTTCTGCTCCTTTTTGAGATGCACAGCACAACGCTATGGCGATGAGGTTCCCCAGGACTCCGAAGACATCGTGGCTGAAGTGACCAGAGACTTGGACTCCAGCCAGAAGTGCACTGTGGTTGTGGCCAAGGCGAGGCTCAAAACATTCGCGTCAGTTCTCCAAGGGCAGGTGTCGTTGATCATTATTAAAAGCAACGGTGCAAATTGCAAGAAACTTTCTGTGATGTTTGAAAACGTACTCTGAGCGTTACTTACTCAAAATAAACAGCGTACTGGTAAAATTACATCCTGATAAATCCTGGAGCATAAAAATGCACGGTGCATTCAGGTGATTCTTTGCTCTGTTTAACAGCGTGTCTGGCTGCGCCCATATGTAAGATGTGCCTGGTTGTGTTTATCGCTCGGTGCTCCGGGTTTTTAAGCTGTGTGCTGATGTCAGGTCAGTGACGTGCGGGCTGTAGGAGCGGCGATCCGGAGAAAGCTTCCAGGAAGACACTACTGCAGCCAAAGTATCAATATTCGAAGACTTTGTATGGCTCGCCACGTATTGGCCTCAGAGGAGAAACACCTGCAGCGTCAGCTCAGTAAACCGGATCAAATGCCAACATCTGGCATCATTAAGCAAAACCTATTTTGTCTTGACTGAGCAACTTCAGACGCACCCTGAATATTACTTTTAAAAGTAGTTTTAATTTTTTTTTATATTCTGTTTTTGCCTAAAGAAGTTGCTTTATCTTTGCTCATCATTTACCAAATTTCATAGAAGAACTACAAGATCTATTCTGGATTTAGAGACTTAATACAAATGACCAACTGAGATGATGCAGCTACTGATTCCAGCAAGGTGGACAGAGTTAATTAGAACAATAAAAAGAAGTTTGGATGGAGACAGAAACGGTGCAGATCATGTCATAAATCACACATCAGCACCAAGGTCAGCGCCTTCAACACAGTCAGCACCACGAGAGAGTCTCGACATGCTGCTGCAAACTCAGCTTATCTGACCCATTATCGGCCTTTGATCCAGTGGTCAGTAGATCATAGTTTGGAAACACGTGGGTGACCCATTAATTCAACAGGCAACTCACTGAGAAACGGCGTCCTGTAAAAACTGTGCAATTCAAACCACCCAAGTATTATCTCTAATCTGATTTCTGATGTAGTTTTGGTCACGTTTGTGCAATCTGATGTCAAACAGAGCAACAGCCTGGTGAAAGAAGAGCCCACACACTGCAACGAAAAGCTTTCCACATACAAAAATTAATCGGTCACTTCCACCACAGAGCTCTACATGCCTCTTCTGCAGAAGAGGACTCAGGGGACAAACTGTCAGTGTTACTGATTAAATATATTTATGGCTCCACAGCCTGATCTTTAAGTGTGGACTGGCTTTGACCTCCGGGCATTGTCACGTGAATGCGTCTTTTCTGAGACAATACAATAGCTTCAGTGTAAGCACACACAGCTCAAAGAGCTAAACCGGGATACATTTATGGAGGAACATTATCGAAACTCATTTTATCACTTGGCACCTTGAAGTTTTTGTTTGCTCTCTGTCAATCTCAACGGCGAAGTGGAGCATGGAGGTTTAAGTTTAAAAGGCGCCTTTTGAAAGTCTCCTTTTAAAAAGGTCTCAACAGGCTTCTTCTAAAAACAGTTTAAAGAAGGGCCACATCCAAAGGCTGAAATACATTAAACGAATGAGTTAAAGAAATAAACAAAAAGTGATGGATGAACACCTGACTGTCTGGCTGACACTAAACAAAGAGAGAGAGTGGTGCCTCTGTGTGACTCAGTGAACTGCAGAAATGACTTGAAACAATCCAGCCCTTATCATCACCGTCTCCTCTGCAGCTCCATTAGCTCTTTTCTCTCTCCTATATATATTTCCACTTAATCTCTATACTTCTGTGGGTCCCATGATGTCATTCCATCTCTTTTCCATTTCCTTTGGAGTTCGTTTAATAAATCGTGCAATATAAATATCCCCGGCCAATAAACAATATTGTAATTTCATGAGTAATGTAATTAATAATTCAAGAATTCTCAATAGAAATTTAAGGTCTAAGTTTTGTTTGGAATTTTCCTTAATTTGCCTCTAGTCTCTCTATCTCTCTTTTTTAACTGGTGCGTATATGGAGCTGCTGCTCTGTTCATTAGAGCTAATTACGCTAAAATTAATGTAACAGACACCGCATTTGCAACGTGCGCTGGGAAAATCTGTCCGCAGAATGTTTTCTACTGATATCACTTTGTCCTCCCTCATATGGTGAAGCTGTGAGTCACTGAACTGAACCACGCAATGGTTAGTTGCAGTTCTGCCTGGAGCTTTGTGCATATACAGTACATATTGCAGCTGTAAATCGTGTACAGTGGTGGAGGGAGATCCTTTGCCTCAGTATAAGCAAAGCTACAGTGTAAAAACACTCCATTAAAAATCTTTTTTAATTGTAAGTATGTACTTCAAGTATCAAAGTAATGCACAAAAAAGGGCCATACATCCCATATATATTATCCAATTAGTATAATAGGGTTATATATGTGTTATTGCAAATGTGTTAATGTTTAAGCAGCAGGGTGCTGTAATAGTTGCCATAGGCAACACATCATCACACCTTTGAAAACTTTAATCTGTTACATGAAAAGTAACTTGTAACTGAAGCGGTACTACAAATGAAGTGGAGTTAAATGTTCGACATGTTGCAGTGAAATGTAGTTATGAAGCTGCTTAAAATGGAAATACTCAAGTAAAGTACATACGTTATAGTAGTACGTTAAAAGTGACATTTCATGAGATGCATGTGGGTTTTTATACATTATATACATGGCACATACAGTAACATGTTACACACATGGCATAGTGCATGGTATAAAGTCATAGAGTAAATAATTGAATAAAGATTCTATAATCAGTGCTACAATAAATTATAGTGTTATAGTGTCTTCATTTTACAGGCCTACCACTATATATCTCAACTTTAACCATTTACAGCAGCTTACACACACACACAGAGAGAAACAGAGAGATAATCTAATCAGTGGAAATGAAAGAATTCATCATATACAATGGGAGAAAGCTCTGTCTAATGGTAGACTGTGGCGGAGGCTGAGGCTCTTTGTCTCTGTCTGTGTAAGTAGATTCCTCTCCTCCTCTCATAGACTGATGTCTCCTGGGTGTGTGTGTGTGTGTTTGTGGGTTAGAGTCTGCCCTCCGCACTGTAATAACCCAAGGCTTTCAGACGTCAGAGGCTCTGAAACCCACACATAAAAATACACCCTTTCTATACACACACACACACACACAAACATTACCTGAGGGACTTGTAGCCACCCACACACTGAGCAGACATAGAGTGAGCGTAGTAAGGATTTCTGTTGTGTCTGTGTGCAGCTCTGTATGCACGTGTCAGTGTCATCGTTCTTCTCACCCGATCCTTTGGGACTCTCCATTCATATTACAGGATTTTAATAACTTTTCAGAACCTCTAGTCAAGCATCCTTGGAGGGCGTGTGCAGTCTAGAGAAAGATACAGATACTCCAGGCTACCTATATACTATATGTGGAGACCACACTGGCTAGTTTAATGGTGTTAATGGTTTGTGTGGGCATCTCAGTTCTCACTGAGTAATAACAGGAGATTCTCAGTGCTCATTATGTACAAAACACCATTATCGATTTCCTTGAGGGGAACCATTATGAAAGTTAGGTATTGATCAGCGTACAATCAAACAGTCGCAGAGCTTTATTATACTGGGCTGACTGCTGACATGCAATTAAAACAATCATTTTATTTCAAGTTAATTTAATATCACATGATCTGTTGTTGGAATGCAAATAATCACAGCCGTGACCTTTTTAGCTGCAAAGACTGGAAACAGGGCTAAATAGCTCACCTGGTAAAAATCTATCTTATATATCATTGTTTAATCTATACAAAAACTGAAATGTAAAAACAACAGGATGGTACAACAGTGAAACTGTATTCATTGGCGGGGAGCGATGACTGCCTAAAGATTATAGAGTCACTGCTCTCTGCCGAGAAGTAGTCCGATACATAACCTCCAATAAAACCACGTTTTGTCATTTTTACACCTTAGTTTTGGTATGAATCAAACAAATGAAATATAAAATGTTACTCAGAGAGTTTAGATGTGCATGTAGACAATTTACCTGTGGAGCTAGCCATTTCCGTTTTTGCAGTATTTATGCTAACCTAAGCTAACCATCTCTTGGTGGTAGCTACATATTTATCATGCAGATGTGAGAGTGGCATTGATCTTCTTATCTAACCCTTAGCAAGAATGTAAGAAACTGTATTTCCCAAACATGTCAAATTATTCAATTTATCTAGTAAGGAAAGCACATTCTCCCATTTTCTAATTTTCATTACTAGAACCACAAAGCAACTTCAGTTATTTATTGGTATTTAAACATATTTTTCAGCATATAATTGACAAACAACTGTTCTCTGTGTTCCTTTACGGACACAGAGAACAGTTATATTAAGGACTTTTGAAAGAATTATGGAGCTTTCCATCTTCTAGCTATTAGTCACTTGGCAGCACAGCTAGCCAGAGACGTCTCTGCTTGACAGTTCCAAGTTAGAGCTGTCATTAAGTAATAGGACTTCTGGACCAGGTAGCTGATAACATCTCTGAAACCTGAATGCACAGGGTGCAGTTTGGTGATAATAAAGCTTTAATTTTATGCAGTATGCAGGGAGTAAAGTATGTTCTGTGTATGAAATTAGAATGAGTAGCTTGTAGATTAGGTGTCCTGGAAGATGTATGTTCTGCCAGGTTAATTTTGGTTGAAGATGAAGATTATGAGAGGAAAAAGAAAGACGTGCCAGGTAGATGAAAATGTTGCTGGATGTCTTGAAATTCTTGGAGGCCGTAAGGACCATAAACGTCACAGAGGGTGGGCACCTCTTTACTTCTCCATTGAGAAAATGAAATTGGATGGCTTCCCAGTTGGAGGTTATTTCTCTGAAAAATGTAACTGTACCTGCTTTTCAGCAAGATGCCTGGTGGAGATTACTTCTATCATTACAGTTTAAAAAGCTGGAGCAGGATTGGATGTCACAATTTTTCTCTAAAGAGAGGAGTAGACTGCATTAAAGTTATCACTGATTTCTGTTGGGTCTATACGTAGTTTACCAGTGATGATTTAACAGTGGTTATATTTGCTTATCTATCATCAATGTAGTCAGTCTCATTGAGGGGTGTGCAATCCACTAAGCATCTGCAACAGAACAATCTAGAGCCCATTTCCTCAATGCACTAGATGCCAGACGTTGTTCTCTTGACTCAGTTCTCTCCAAAGACCGTACCCAGACTCCATTAAAGTCACCCCCTATTAGAGAAAATAGATAATTGAAGTATTGTATTAGTTAAGCAGTTATACAATCGCAGTGTTGTAGTACCATCAATTTTATGCGAAAGCTGCCAGGCTAAATGTCAGTGATTCTCACAAACTACACAGGTAAGAAAACAATGAACAGACTAACATTCACAAAAATGTTAAAATTTAAAGTGATTTAAATATCAAGACGTGTCATTTGTCAAAAGAGAAGCTGTGAATACAAGTGACAAAAGAGTATTTTACGTTTTACACCATGTTTTCTTTCTCTAAATGGATATTCACTGTGCCCACATTTCACATTAGTGTTGTTTTGCAAGATGCACCTGCAGTTAGTCACAGTAGAGAATTACCTGTTGAAAGTCATGATTTCAGTGTTCCTTGAAAAAGCTTGAATAACTTAAGGGTAGATGTTTTCAGAAAAAAACTTGCTTTTTGTCTGACGTGTGAGTGCCTGAAAGATAAATGGCTTATAGGGAAATCAATTTCTTACTGCTGAGGTGAAATGTTTGCCTCGAGAGGAAGTGCAGCAGCTGAAAAGAGGAAAAAATGCACAGAGCAAGAGAGAAAGAGACAGAAAAGACTATCCCTTTTTTGTCTGCTTTTTTATTTCACACTCCCATAGTCACACAGTCCTATCCCAGAGGGGTTCACAGTGACATCAAGTTTCCTTCCTGAGTACAGTGAATGAATGAGATGTCGTAATGGCTCCATGTTGGTGACGTCTGCACCGCTGTAATTTGACAGTGTTACTTTTCTGTCTTTATGTTGTCACGCTGCTCAGTGCTGGTGGCAACATTGCGCTGCTTTGATGTCATCATCCAGCTTTATCTGATTTTTCCTCTCCCACCACCCCTGCATCTCCACACAGATGTCCAACTACACTGCTGCTTCTGCTGCAGCCTGCCAAGTTCATTACACCGGGGAGGATAAAGCTCATTTACTCTCTCTACTCTCCCTTATGTTATTTTCTTTTTTCCTCTCTGGATCTTTCTATTTTGTCTCCATCCTTCCATTTAGTTTCTGATTTTCCATTTTTACCCCTTTTCCTTTTTCTTTCCCGTTGATAGCTTTTTAAAATTGTATGTAGCAACACCAGCTTATTGATATGGCTGTTGTTTATTTATTTTTTTGAGCTGGTATGTTATGGAAACATGCCTGTTGATTTGAGATAGTTTACAATCATCTGTGTACGTGCTGTAGGCCCTGCAATGTGATCTATTGTACAATAGATGTGTGTGATAAACCCCAGGGGCAATACATATCTGTTCTTCCCACATACACAAACACACGTACACCAAAACACAGTTACTTGACAGCTGTGTTGTCATGTACTTTTTTAATGCTAACATCCCACATATGTCCTGCTACGTGTCAGGTTTTAGGTTCGTGGTGTGTTTGTGTGTATGCAAGTGCATGTGTGTGTCCCACACATCTTAATTTCCCCAGCTTTTCTCATTTCAGGAGCCTCACAGAACTGGTGAATCCATTGGCTGCCTTTTACTGAATGTTTTGTGAATAAATATGCTACACTACTGCTGATAGATTATTCTGGCATTAAATTACATATGGAATGAAAAACACACATCTCATTTGAACTCAAAAACTGTGTCTGTGGAGGTGTATTTTGGGTTCTGAAGATACTAGCGAGAGCTATTTTCCAGAGAATTTGAAGATTAAGACTCACATATAAATTTGAATGAGTTTTGTGTCTGAGTGTTTCTACTGTGTTTTTTGTGCCAGAAGAAATTTCACCATTTCACCTCCTCATTTAGAGGAGACCACCCCCCACCCCCCATCCTCTGTCACTGGAGATGATAATTGGCTCACCATCAGACTGAGTGCAGCCATCAGTGCTAATGGCTCTCCATACTGTGTTTTCACATCATGTATCAGGTGGCTGCAGGATATTAAACATTTTCATCATGTGAACCACCACTAATAAAACCACACAGATAGACATACTGGCGAACACGAAACTACACACCGGCTCACTACCAACAGATCTGTGCCAAGTTTTCGAGAAACGGATGCGATGTTTAATATGTCGCTGCAGTTGCGAGTCTAATTAGTGTCTTAATTTTTGGTTTGGGAACAAAATTGTGAGGTAAGAAAATACTCATCTAGGATGTGTGTGTGCAAATGTGTGTGTGTGTGTATGTACACAGATGCATAAGTGCACATCAGTGAGCAGTGATGAATTAGAAATCCTGATGACATTTTAATGTTTGGTTATCTGTTACATTTTGTATGTTCATGTTAAGGCATTTCATACTGATTCATAGCTGCCTCATTAGTAAGGATGGGTAATCATGTTTTCATTTCAGACAAAAAACTGGCACCTGGTGAGCTCACTGACACTTGTCACACAGAGAAGAAACAAAAGAGTAAAATTGTCACCTGCAAGGTTTGGGTGAATCCTACTCAGGGAAGAATGTAAAATGTATTTTTGTGAAGAAGCAGGTTGCCTTTTATTTCTAATGTTTATGTAAATGCACATTTCATATTTTATTTCTTATTTTACTCAGGAACAACATAATGTTTTCTTGTAGTGTTTGTGATACAGTTAGTGATACAGTTTAAGATGGTGAAGTGATCACGTTTGTAGTCAGTTTTCAGTTGTCCTACTGTTGATGCAGTCATTTAAGTGGACACAGCTGTCCACCTGTCTTTTTACTTGAAATGATGAGTTGAATGAATGAGAGTTCATTGAAATCATTAAATTAAGTTTCCAAAGTAGCATGCAACAGCAAATGAGTCATAACTCTCCATAAACTCCTCTGTGTTGTAGCTTAAAGAAAATATTCATGATGGAAACTTGTTGTGTGTGTCTTTAAAGGACCATTACAGTTTATGTCAACCTGGTTTATTTCCAATAAATGTGGTTATTGTGATTCAGTGGGCTGTGCTAACTTTGCACTCATGTAGGAGGCACCACACCAGTTGCCTAGATATACACAGTTTGTTAAATTATGTCATGATTGTTTCTTATCATAATAATGAAAACAATACATACCATGATGAAGGCTAGTATCAAATTCAGTTCCTACCCCTGCACCAACTCTCATGACTGTATGTAATTTCAGAGAAAATTCTACATCTGCTGGTAACTGTTGTGTTTTGCCATCTACAATGAATAATTTTTTTTCTTCTGACATTTAGTTTTACCTTGAAAAGAGTCTCAGACATGTATTGTCTGAGAGTATGCAATACAAAATGATTTGAAAGATTGTTTTCACACCCGTGACACTGTTTTCAGTGTGATAATGAGCATCTCTGTGAGACTGCAGCTTGTACCTGTCACCTACACACACACACAGCGCAGACAACCCACTGCAGGTATTATTAATGTGACAGTGACCTGTATTACTGGGAGTCATCTCACCTCATCACTCCCCCCAACTATATTAACTACTCCTCCATAGTCTAATGTTAATCCCATTACAGTGTCTTAAAGTATCAGTTTCACACAATCCCAGTTGTTTCAATACTGAGACTGTGAGAGGAAGAAATCACATTAACCACACAACTTCAGTGAAACCAGGAAGCTTAATAAAACTGATTTTAAGACCTGTCACATGAGGGTGCGTATTAGATTTCATATTTCTATAATATAGTAAACGGAAACAGTTATATCATCTTTCATTGTGTGGAATGAAAACAATATGATTTTTGTAAGGGCATGTTGACAGAATGGCAGTAATTGGTTAAATATGTTTGTACTTTTTGTTTCTCTTTTATTCTCATCACTGTAATACAGTCACTAACCCCCCCCCCACCCTAACCTAAACCATTGCATCTAACTCCAAGCCTTACCCTAAACCTAATTCTAACCTTAAGCCTAAAACCAAGTCTTGACCCTCAAACAGCCCTTTGAATTTATGCCAGAAAGTAAGGACCGACCAAAATGTCCTCAGTTTGCGAATGTCCTCACCCTCAAGGTATAAAACTCCAACTGGTCCTCAGACAGATCATTATACAAGTACACACACCCACACACACATACACACACATACACAGTGTGTGGGATGTTGGCAATGAAAGGTACATCAATGAACAGCAAAATAAAATGAAGAGTTGGAGGCTATAGGACTTGCACTTTGGAATGAGCATGTGTGTGTGTGGTGTGGTGGTGGTGGGGGTCTAGTGTGTTTTCCCTCTGGGTTTAACACTCATCTAACATACAGTAGACTTGGTTAAATTTCACAGTCATCCTCCCACAAAATATTTTCAGGAAGGACATTACACAACAGGTACATGTATGGCCTGAAAATTATATTATTCATTATTAAGAATTACCATTAATTTTGTCACATAGTCATTGCCTCATCTGTAAATCATTAATACCAGTTCTTCCATGACTCCATGATTGCAGTGTGGTGAGTTTAAAGGTATAATTCAACATTTTGGTATCTACATAAATTCACTTTCTTGAGAGTAACATAATGAGAAGATTATACCATTCTCTTGTCTGTCCATTAATATGAAGCTGGAACCAGCAGCGGGTTTACTTAGCTTAGCAATAAAGTTGGGAAACAGATGTATCTGTGTCTGCTGAGCAGTAACTTTACACTACTTAGAGGTAATCGTTACATGTATGACTGAATCTTTAAACAGAACTGATTACACTGAATCCCCATTGTCAGTGAACAAATCAGAAGCTTTTACATCAGTCATGATTCACAATAAGTTACCTCCTGAGGCAGCCACAGAATCAATCACAAATAATAAACTGCTGAGCTATCAACCATATGTGCAGTGCTTGATCAGGCTAGTTTAGTACTGAAATGAGCATAACTGCTTGAACCAGCAACAGATTGAACCTACTACTGAACAGAACCAGAGCTGAATGTCACAGCCATATAAATCATGATGTGTTCACTTAGCTTAGCAAATTGTGAAATAATCTAAGGCAGAAATGCTGACTTTGTCCACAGTAGTCACTGTCTTTCAGACAATTTAATCTATATGAAAAAACAGCCTTTATCCCAGGCAGCTTCTTCCTTACATCTATGGATTATATTTGTTTTGCCTAACATCATGTTCTGTTTTCTATAATTTACTCTCATCTATTTCAGCCTCTCTAATAATCTTTTATACAGAAGCATTAGAAGACATTAATTAGAGGGAGAAGATTTGACCACACTACATACAGAAAAACAGAAAAAATCACCAGTGGACTCTTCTCCCACCAACAACAACTTACAGCTCATAAGTAGATACAAAGCCACATCTCAAAGGTATTAAACAATTGGAAAGAAGGATGAGCAGAATCATTTTCAAAGGCAATTAAAAACAGTTTGAGACATCTGTTAAGCAGACCGAGAGAGACAGATTTAATGCCACAGGCAAACTAATTAATTGCTAGAAAAAGAAGTCACTTATCTGTCATCATCATTTCTGCCTCCATAGCTGCCAAAGAACCACATGACTGCTTTAATTGAAATATTTTGACTGTGAACAACATTAGCGACACAAACCACAGAGAGATGATGCTCCAGTTGTATTTTGACTTCTGTTTTCTAGTGAAGATGTCTACTGTTTGTTTTCCTCTAACAGTCAAACAGTATATCTCAATAAAATGTTTTGCCTAAATTGTTTTAACAACCACAGTTGCTCCAATAGATTTTTTTTTTTTTTTTTTTGCCCGTGAGTGTTAGCGTAGACAGTGTCAACTCCCTCTACCAGCATTCCTGACCTTTAACTGGTTGCTGAACATGTGATGTCACCACCATCTGTCATCAGTACTTCATTAGGAAGAAAGAAAACACCAACATACCTTATACTGTCAGTGTCTTCAGCAGTTAGATCTAAAGTCACAGTTTAGAAGCAATTTATTACGATGCAAAATGAGAGAACTGAGCTCATACAGCAATTTATTCTCAACTATTCTCAAATCAATCACTAATTTGCAAATTAATTGTCAAATAATTCACAGTCTTAATATGCATATTATAAAGAACTAATTTTCTTTTTAGTTGGTACTTTAATAGATATTTATATGGACATCAATCGATCAATAGATAGATTGATTGTAGCCACAATATTAAACCAGTCGTTATGGTGTTATATTTTGAGTAATTCAAAACGAATGAGCAGGTTATAATCGCATGTGTTTCATTAATGGCATGATGGTTTGCTCGAAACAGGATTACTACTAAAGTAGATTTCACATGAGATTATTAATTATTAACACACTCCAACATGTCGGATTTGATCAGCCTAGTCTGTAGAGAACATGAGCACAAAAGTTCATTCTAACTTTGGGAATCTTTTGACCTGAAAAGAAAACACATGGCTGAAAGCTCTCTGTTGTCAAACAATGGAAGACTCAGTCTTGAATTGCAGTTTCTTCACACTTTAGTCTGTCAAATGTTACCTTCACTCTTGTTATTCTTGGCTTCTGTTATTTTGTATCTATGCTCAACTTTTGAATTATCCCAGGCGCTTCCATGTCAGTTTTAATGAAAGGCCTGCCATCAGGCTCCTTCTGTCTGTCTGGGTGAAGCTTTCCAGATGACCATTTAAGGCTCGGCCCACCCAGCGGTGTCTCTGCAGGGAAAGCCTGCTGTGGGTGTGAAGCTATATGAGGAGAGCAGTATGTAAATATGACCAGATGACTTCTTCCTCTCACAATCAGTGTGCAGAGTGATCAGTCAACAGCACAACGTGTCTGTAGACTCAATGCTCTTAATGTCAGCAGCCCCAAATGGCACAGATCAAATTTTTGTAACTATTCGAACCACAAACCCATAACCTGCCTCCACACTGTTCAAAAAGTATGTGGTGATGAGGAATCTCTGCTGCTGACTGTCAGAATTTATTAATAATCAGCAAATGTTCTTTGTTCTAGGAGATGGTGATGTTTTTTTGTTCATAACAATCTGTTGGTCCAGCACTTAATTCTTTGGCAAAATATGTCTATCCTAAGATGGATTACTAAAGGAAATTTAATACAGACATTTACTAAGATGAATCCTAAATGATCATTGTACTGATTCCTTCCATTTCATCTAGTATCATCAGAACAAATGTCCTGCATATTAGGCTGGAGAAAGATGACCTGCAGACTTTTTAAACAGACAAATTTATAATGCCATGTTTCTTACAGCAAGAGTTCATATTATTATTCTGTGAGGCTGTACTTTATGTACAGTGGTGCTCTTGAGCTATCAAGTCACATGCTAACATGTTCACAGTAACAATGTTAAATAAGGTTGATACAAAATATTTACTATGAAGTCATTCTTGTTAGGCATGTGAACATGCTAACATTTACAATTAACAGGAAAGTGCCAAAATATTTTACAAAAACTGGACTTCTCGAACTGATTGCTCCAACACACCGAATGTAATCTGAAGTACTTAAATATATATTAAATATATATATAATATTTGAAAACCTCTACTATATCCACGCTTTAGCAGTCTTCTTTCCTCTGCCTTTCTTGGCACATTGCTTCATTTTTTAAAACTTATTAACTGCACAATTTACAAAACAGACCTACTTCAAAGTGATTAAAACCAAAACGCCCCAGGGTACTCTCTAAAACTGAATTCCCATTAAACTGGCTTTTTGTAAATATTCCACTTGTAATGTAATTTTTCTGTCATTGATTTCAAAGCATCTCTTCATTTTTACTATAATATTCTACAGGGCAGATAGTCGATATTGAGAAAATTTAGCTTCCTGCAGGAAAGAACCGCCTAAATTTAATGATGACCCTCCAACATTGGTAGTAGTGAGAAATTAATACATGTAGTGACATTGGTCACCCTCGCAATATCTGAAATAAAGTTTACTAATCTTCTAGGAATGTTCCAGAGAGCAAAGCAAAAGGTGATATTTTGGGGAAAAACACTTCCTTTCCCATGAGAGTGAGATTAGAGGATCGATACCACCTCATGTCTGTATGCTATAGTATGGTCATTGTTATCAGTTGATTGCTAATTTGTGCTGGTTAGCTTAGCACAAAGACTGGTAAACAGGGTAAAATAGCTAGTCTTAGCCTGACCAAAGGTAACAAAATCTGCCTTTACCAGCAATTTCAAACTCACACGCCATTATACCTCTTTGTCTAATCTGAAAAGAACAAGATGTAAAAATAACAGTCAGGTTTCACAGGGAATTATTTTTAGATGATTTCTTGGTCCAGTACAGTATTTCCAGAGTCTCCGCTTAAGCTTGATGGTTTAGAATTTGTTGGTGGTCAGAAGGACCACCACTTCTCTAGCTGCTGTTTCTCGCTTACGGAAGTCTTTAAAGGAGCTAAGTCAAATCAAGCGGCTTGGTGGTAACTAATAATATTTACTGTTTTCTCTATATCTAACTCTTGGCAAGATATTGAATAAGTGTACTCTAAATGCCAAGTTAATTTGTCTACCACATAAGTATTGGGCAGCTATAGTTTAACCACAGATTTCAGTTTTTTTTTTCAGTAGTATTGGGACAAAGTTTTATTGTTCAAGTCACTGGTAATCCTCCGCAGTGCTTGGAAATATTAATATTCGTCTGGTCCAGTGGTGTTTTTATGTGTAGGGGATTCAGCTGTCTACGCCTTGAAGCGTTGGACTTTATATAGGTATAGGTCTGTAACTATTGTAAGCAGTGTTTGCCAGTGATATTGATCTTTCATGTGTTGTCCAAGTCAGTGAATGGGGGGTCACATACGTTCATATCAGCTATGTAAGGTTTGTGTATATGAGTCTGGTCACCATCAAGGCCTTTTCTTCAGAAATAAAGTGGGTAGGTAAAGACTGATAGTTTCATTGGTTTGACCATTAATGCTGGAAGGGAAAATGTCTGATAAATATTTCACGGAGGCTGCTGCCATTTGTATTTTTATACTTATGATGAAGGGACACCTCTCTCTGGCAGCCTCTCATCCATCCTAATCTATATACCTCCTTCTTCAAAGCATTTCTTTTCCTGAGAGGATCTAATTCGAGATAATGCAAGATGTAAGTAAGGGAAGAGGTTATTGCTGCTGTACCGACTCAATACAGTCTGTATTTGTGTTCTCAGATATAGCAGGGTGAGTAACATAGGCCAGATTGTTCCACTTCAGAAATAATGAGCTATTCTTCCTCTGAAAAGATCCTATCTTCTTTAAGGTACTATAACAAAGCAGTGTGTATAGGATGGCGATTTTGCCTATGTACAGAAAGAGTAAAATCTCGTGTGTTCATGTAATATGTACATCCAGTATCCAAAATATGCAGTTTGAATTTCTTAAAGTAGGTTTTTGTACCATGTTGTTCTCTAATTTGAAAATGCAAATGCAAAGTTTGTTTCACATCAAATGTCATTTTATATATACTGTGGTACAGTATGTATGTAGTCTGTTTTATAATGGTACATTGAGTTATTTTAATGATGTAATGAGATGAGAAATAAAATGTTTATTTCACTTGGTTTTGTAGAACATATGGGAACTAACTTTTCTATTTGACTCAATGAATTCATCTTACTACAGACAAACCTTCCACTTCCACGGCACAAATGCTTTAGAGGATATGCTGCATGCTCAGGATCGAAAACTTAATACTAAAGGTGGAAATTGGAAAAAATTGTTATTTTATTGCATTTGAGAGATAAAACAAGAAGTACCAGTAGAAGTAGAAGTACTCAGAACCTTTTACTTTTCAGAATTGAAATAGTACAAATAAAAAGGTTACATTCCTTTATCCAGACCGCACCTTTTGTTACAGTGTTAAAATATTAGCATCAGAGGATTACACATTGAGTGCAAAGCAAAACAACATTTTAATCAGGCTTATTGAGTGAAGCTAATTTGAACTGTTTCATAACCCTACACATCCATGCTCCAATTTTACAAATCATTTTTCACAGTATATCTATTATTCTTTGTTGTATACGATACAAAACTTCACATAGTTACAATCTGGTGAGCTCATACAAAATGTTCTGGTGAGTTTATACTAAAGAGACCCTTCCTCTTCTTCGCCATCTATCGCTAAGTCCATAATTTCACAAAAGCAGAGGAATATACCAAACATTTTTCAAACATTTCCGCTTCCTTTAATACATTAGCAACATTTTCAACACAAGACTCCCCAAGTATTTGTACTTATTTTACCCACTGTTTTTGTCAGGGATCGTGTAGGACACAAAGACCCTTGTGTGATATTCTGCCTGAGATATGGAGAGTGTGTATTTTTACGTGGTTCAGATGCCTTTATGTACAGTAAATCATGC
>BRZM01004798.1:0-14698 GCA_033238685.1 Lates japonicus
AGGACTTAGAGCTGGAAATATATATTGGGTCAACTCATAAAAACACATATTTAGCATGTATTCAAACAGCCTCTATTCATGAAAACCAATCATCAGATTAAATGAATTATATTATGTGTTGCTGTGTGACTAAAATCTTAACTTATCTGTGCACACTTTAAAAAATGAGCCCCATTGTGTTTTTGCACAGTGATCAATGATGCCTGCTTATTGTGAGTGTCACGGTGAGGCTTTCAGGACCTCAGCTGCTGGGGCAGATTCATGCATTTTACTATGCTCTGTGGCTTCAGGCACGACCAATGGCAAATGAGGTTGATGCTCATCACATGAGATATCACATGCTGCTAGGCAGAACATCTACCATGTCCTGTACATGAGATATGCTGCTGTAACATGGAGATCATTTTCGTTCGGGGAAGTCATTAATACCACAGATCTCACAGACCCAGTGATTTCAGTATGTAAATGATTTTATGCGAGTCCAGAGCATGGCAGAGGGCTCTGGGATTGCCGTGATAGTTTGTTTAGGGATCAGATTAGGCCCTGTGTCATTTCATGCTAGAGATGATAATAATAGCTGCCACTGCCAAGATGACTGTTGACATCATTACTCATGTGTTCTGCCACACGCATCAATCTTCACATGCTGTACAGACGCTCCTGAGGTGAATGAATTTTTCACTTTGGAGTTCAGAGCGGGGTCACTCAGACACATACCCTCACATATGAGAGGACCGCAGCAGGTAAACCAAAGGACTTACACCACTCATTTTTCTTTTCTTCTCTTTTTTTTCCACAGTATCATGTTACTTGGGTTTTGTTTAATTCTTCCACTCTGAGATCTTACTGTACATGTTTTTCAGGGGCGTTTCTGATCCAAAGAAACAAAACAAACAAAAGAATGTATGATGCTAGTCTGATGACATGCTAGGCAGCTGATATAGCATGTTTTAACATAATATGCATAAAAATTGTCAACTGGTGTGAACCTTTTTTACTGTTCCCTCTGTTCCTGTTCCCTCATAACTGCTTTGGTATGTGCTCTACAGGATGATAGATCTTAAAGTTTTTAAACTATGACTGACACAGTGGTAATACTATCTGTATCCCTGCAGTGTTAATGTCGTGCTCTACCCACTGGGCTTTACTGGATATGTAGAGCTAATCCCCAATGAAAGATCAGACCTCCACAAAGCTGTGGATCAGTTTGTAAGATCTGTTTTCCCCTTTTCAGATCTGTGGAGTCCATGAGGACAATGTAGATGTAGATGGTCTATCATGTTTTAACAGAGGTGTACTCCAATGTCAGGTAGAGTGAAGGTGTAAGAAAGGCAGGATTTACCCTCCTAAACTGTGTGCTGTCATTTTTACAAAGTATGTTCAGGGGGTGTGAAAGGGATCATTAGTTGTGTGGCAGCGGAAGCAGCCGTGTTGTCAGCTACCTGCTATTTACTTCCCCTCATTACTGTACGCTGGCTGGCGCTGGTGGGAGTGTCAACATCATTAACATGACTGTCATTAGTCCTGTCCCACACTGCATGGAGAAGTTAGTCCTGGAGAGAAAAATGAAGCGTCTTTCACCACCAACCTCTCTGCTGCTGCAGCTACTGCGCTGTGAACACCTCCATTCAGTTGGACTTAATAGAGAATATGCTGCCTGAGAAGAAGGATCAGGAGTTCTGCACGGTGAATTACAATATCTCCCAGCTAGATGCATCATCTGTGCAGTTCATGAAACCTAAGAGGAAAATGTATAATTTAGAATAACACAAAAAATGTAGATGATACAGTACAATACAGCACAATAAACTGGAGACAGGCTTACAGTGTCAAAGTGTGACAGACTCTGCTGTGGATAAAATTTGATGCAAGTGAAACAGACAAAATAAAAGCACCAATAATTCCTGTATATTCACAGTTGCAAATGTGCAACAGTACAAAGCAAAAAACATCATAATTTTGCCCAAATTCTTCCAGAATGGCAGTAAAGGTCGCTGATTGAGAATAAGCTCCTTATGACAAAGTGAACTCATACACAGACTGTTATTATTACTTGAATTAATGATGAGAAAAAATAAAACCATAAAACCACAATGATCTTTAATCTCTGGAGTGTACCCCTTTTGTTGTAGTTACCCATAGCATCTCAGTTTTGAATTGGCACCTACAGCGGGATTAAAACAAACAGGCTCCCTCACACCTTGTCATCTGCCTTACTTGGCTGGATGTTATTGTAGCCAACTTCAAGGCCTCGCTAGCAGCTGCAATCACTTATGGCAGTCTGCCTCAGTGCTCAGCCCCTTCATGCCCCCATCTAGTTTCCCATCAGCCTTGAGGGGGTAGAGCTCCTCGCACTCAGTTTCAACCCTCCTGTTCTCTGTCTTGCCTCGCTGAGACCTCCTCGACCTCTGCAGAGGTGACTGGAGAGGTGGAACAACAGAGAGCGTAGCAGTGCAGAACATGTCCCAGTGCAAACTGATTCTAAGTGGATCCACATAGTGTGTTTCCACATGCCTTTTGTACGAGGCTCAAGTCCAGAGTGGGCTGGGCTTTCCAGAGGCACAGTGTCGTCCAATGGCAGCGCGAGGATCTCTGTGTGGCTCGTCTGATTTACGGTACATCATTAAGTCAGCGCATTCCTTCTCCCTGTGGCCCAGGTGGCTGTGGGGCCTGAGGCCCAGACTCACAGGAGCAGAGCGGGTCTCTCTGTGGAGCACAGCACAGCCAAGGGGAGCAGCACATAACACAGAGGAGCAGCTGCAGACCAGCAAACCCAGCTCCATACCACAGCCATGCCACATCCCTCCATGACAGGAAGCACTTAATACAATACATCTCAGCACCTTCTGTGTTTATGAAGGATATATGTTGTCTTATTTATAGATCCACAATCCTGTTTTCATTCAGCTTAAACAGTGCAATGACTTAGGAAAAGATTAAAGACCTAAAAAGCAAAAGGGTGCACTGACCTGTGACCTATGCAACAGCAGGATGTATTACAAACAGGCACTCATATATAACTTAAAAGGGATTATTCCACCCCAAAAATGAACCATTGTGCAGTTTTAACATAAGGTCTTATTGAGGAAAACGGGTTGGCTCCTTCCTGCAACAAACATTAATTTTACTGAGGATTTATGTGTTATATATTACATGTTGTAATTAGTAATTTACACCCTAGCGAATGAGTGATCTGCCAAACATAGTCTTTTTTCATGTCCAATATCTCAGCAGTCAGGAACAACTGAGGGTAGCATGAGTCATGAGAGATTTTTGGAGCTGCTTTGCCCTCTAGTGGTAACACGCAGCGTCAGAGTCCACATAGACATGAACCCCCAGCACCAGGCAGCCACTGCATGAACCACAACCTGCAGTTACAAGTCTTTGTACATGTAATAAGATGACTTGTCAGTCTGCACAGGATTTCACATCAACAGCTTTGTAATTTTCTGCAGACTGACAGTAAAAGAAATTAGCTGTTAGAGATTTCAGCACTTTATGAAACTTTACAAGCAGACTTTAACATTTTTACAAGGCTACTAAAAACCCTGGCAGGCCTTTCAGCTCTGACCTACGCATTAGTGACATACTGTGGTTTATGTTGGGGAAAGAGGCGGCTTACAGAGGCTGCCCATACAACTGTTTGATTTATCAGTTTTATGGTTTGTTATATAACTTCAATATACATATGTAAGTGAAGAAGAACCTTAACAGCAGACTCCACACAGTCCACCGTCGACAAAATCATGTTCAAACAACATGTATTTAGCAGCGAAATATTTTTTAAAGAGTGTGTGTGTGGTTTAATTTAACGTGTGTGTGAGAGAGAGAGAGTGAGAGAGAGACAAAAGTGATATTTTATTCACTATCAACTATGAGTTCATTCAGAAGGGAAAAACGTTGTGGTTGTTCCAGCTCTCGGTTACAGCTCTGGGAAATAGAAACAGTGTGGTGATGAGGTACTTCCTGCAGGCTGTTCCTTCATTTGTGTGTGTGTGTGTGTGTGTGTGTGTGTGTGTGTGTGTGTGTGTGTAACCCCTCAAAAATTGGCGTTGGTGTTGGTGAAAAGCTTCTCGGCCCCCTCGCTGACAGTGGTAACGTGAGACAGACAGCGTGCCATTTGCTGCGTGTCTGACTCAGATGTCTTGACCTGGCCAACTGGACAGGCCTGACTTTCAGTCTCTGGCTTATCTCGCTGGCACAGCATTGGTCACTTCACACCCAGCCGCCTGATCAGCCACATTTGCATGGGATCACTGAAGCAGGTCAGTCTGCAGTATTTTGTAATGATGTGGTTTTTCCTGCAGAACGTAAAAAAAACTGTCTTTCCAAGTCAAGTATGGTTAAAATATATAACACATTCATTTGTAGGTTTTTTTGCTCATGACCTCTGAGCTGGCACTGTCATACTATAACTCCAATCCTGTTACTGTCACTGTCAACCCTCTGATATAAAGGAAAACACTGCTCTGCAATGAACCTGTCACATCATCACTGGACCATGTCACTGTGAGAGTGAAATAAACTCCTTCATCTTGCATTAATTCATAGAATCAGTGCCACATGTGAAGCAAACAAGAAAACACATTACCTGCTATTACCTGCATTTCTTGAAAAAGAAATCGACTTGAGGGATCAGTTGAATTAAATGAATGAGTTAGACATGGTGTAACATGGTATGTGTTTGAGGCTTAAATATACTTGTGCGATAATGCTCAAGAAATTTCACGAGTCTGCCGTGAACAACCATTAAAACTTCCGAGAAAAAATACTTCGAAATACAGGTAACACCTACACACAAAGCCCGAGCCTGTTTGCTGACACAGTAAGCCTACACCCGTCACACAAAATAAATGTTCTGCCCAATAGGAAAGCAATTTTGCAATGCATCACTTTAAGTGAGTGGACCTCTGTGCCGCAACCAGTGTCTCTTAACCTTTGCTTAATTTGTCTTGTCTTGTTATGAGCTCTCAGGAACAACAACGTCCTTTCACTATCAAGTTGTGAGCGCTCAGCCTGTGCAGAGCTGGACTACATCAGGCGCTACGTGAGAGGATGAAAATGTGAATCGAAGGCACTGCTGAAGTCAGATTTTGTTGTGTTGCTCCCTGCTAGAGCCGATGCAGCTGTTTCCTCTCTCGTTTGGTCTTTGAAGACGCACAGAAATACTGCATCGTGACATGAATCCAAGCTCTCTGGCCTGTGCGCTGCTTCCTGTTGTCAGGGCGGCATCATTAGTGCATTCAAAATGAGAGGTTAATAAAGAGTAAGTTACTGCAACTTTCACTACACTCTTGATTTACGGCCGCCACCTTTCTACAGCACACAAACATCAAACACTTAATTTCAACAGAGAGCTGATAAGGAAATGTTATCTCAGTGTGAAGGAGGCAGTGACCTCCCCTCTGGCTTGAACGTGGTTGCAGGAAAACATTTTACAGCATTGTCCAGCATTACCATCATCTGCGAGCCAAGTATAACAGTTAATAGCTTGTTTACCACAGCTATAACTTGTGAGGCGAAAATATGCACATGGAGAGCACTGTGTGGTTTTAATCTAGTTAGTGTTGAGAGCAGAGTCACAGTGCATAGATTTGGTTTCATTTCGGTATAAATAAAAAAAAACAAGACTAGGGAGCGCAGCTTTTCCTCTCGTACAGGACATCATCACTCTTGTTCAACAACCTGACACATATTTAGGTAGGATTGTCGCCACAAGAAGGAAGTTGTAAACCAGAGAGGCTCCCAGTGCAGGAAGCCTCTTTTCATTGTGGATAATGTCACCTTGAAAACATGGTGGTCCTCAGTAGACCCTACCAAGAGCTTGCAGAGAAACAGGGAACAATGTGTGCCCACCAGGATACTCTTTTTCCACTTATATATCAAACAATAACGTGCAATTGATTGTTTGTTATGAGAGAAACAGATCACAGAATGTACGAATAAAAATCTCTATCTAGTCTAGAACGGTTGCAAGCAACATGTTTCAGATTGGCAAGTTTAATTTTTAGGACTTGTTTATGTTGTGTTTATTCCCTCTCATTCCCTGGACACTTTGGTAACTCCAACCCTTCATTAAGCCTTATTACGCACACCACTCACTCAACATCTGGCTTGGGGCTCCCAGAATGGCTCATTTGCTGTGCCTTTTATTGCAGTCATATAGTTGGAGTTGTAAATGCCTGTGTGGCTGTGTATTGTTTTCTGTTGTGGGGAATCACACAGTATTCTCACCAGTGACACAGAGTGTTAATGTGCAGAACTTACAGTCTCACATCCCATGCAAATCCTCTCAACAAGTTGTGTTAAAGCTTTTATCCGCAGGTAGAAAAGCATTTTAAAACCAAAAACAGCTGTGTCACTTTTGAATTATAGCTTTATTAGAAACTGCCATCAGCAGCGACAATATTTAGACTTTAGTGGAAGTGGGTTGTTCAATTTAGCCCTTGGCCTGTGATTGGGTGAATGTCAGCTGAGTAAGTGGCATGAAGTGGAGGGATTGGCAGCTCTATAACTCCCTCAGACAGGTTTGTCATCTGTGTCAATGACTCACCAGGGAGCCGGCCCTATTATCAAACCCAGTGCTGATGGATGACCACAGTTCCAGCTGTTAAGGCACTGTCAGAAACAGGTTCCTCCATGGCCCGTCACCCTCTGTGTGTGTGTGTTGTGAGGGGGATGAAAAGCCATGGTCAACCTTGGTTTTGAGAACTAGTGAAAATCAGAGCTGCTGCTGTCATCATGAACTTAAAGAGCCAAATCTGCAACAATGCATTTTTTAAATTAATTTATTTATGTATTTTGCTTTGGAAGGAACATTCACATCAACTTACTAATTATTATGTTGCATTTTCATTATTTTCCAGTCTCACTTTCCTCTTGCAAATACAAATACTTAGGAAGTATTTCTTTTTAAGTAGTTTTTTTTTTCTTTAAATATTCTGGATACATCCATGTTTCAGTATTTTAAATCTGAGTTGTGCGGTTCACTGTGTGACAACAGAAAAAAAAAAATAGTTATTTAATGGTGTTTATGTAGAATGGATTTATCTTAATATTTACTGTATTTTGAATATGAACAGAAGATTTAGATTTAGATTTCATTGACCTAATTTTGCATCAGGATCAAAATGACATAATATCTCATGAATTCCTCACACAGTGGGGTGTAAGGTTTGAATTACTGCTAAAGGTGAAAGTGATAAATATTGAAGGACATCATGAAGGTGTTACAAACCGCATGTCAGGTGTTACTCACTGCTTTGCACTGGCATCTCTCCCTGTACGGCCTCATTGTTTCATTGTTCTGCCTCGCTTCTTTCAGCAAATGTGGTTCATAGTGGCTCATGTGTAAACTACAGTACATCGCAGGAAGGAAGAGGGACCTGGTGGGTGGGGGTTGGGAGCAGGATCCCAGACCATAAAACCTGGCAACCGCCCTCCTGCATTGTTCGCCACCACCATTCCAGCCCAGTTTCACTGTTTTCTCCCTGTGCTCTGTGTATCCTGTCCTTTTCGAGGCAGCAAATGTTGTTGTCGTTCATCAGGCAAACATGAATCCTGAGCCGCCTGCTCGTCTTGCCCTTTGTTCTTACCATGAAGACACTTGCAGGCAGGAAGAAGGTTGTGTTGAAAAGCAAATAAATAACCGGTTTAGAAAGTTTTAACAGGGGCTCATATGGGTCCAATCACACAATAACAGGTAGCATGGAGCATTTATTATAATGTGTAATGTAAGAGTACAATAAATACATAAATACAATCCCTGCCTCTCAGCTTGACGTGAACACATCCAAATCTCCTCTTAGAGCACCACCTTGTGGCTGGACTGAGCAGTCTCCTCAACATCCTGGAGAGAATTGACTGCTGTGGTGTCATATGTCAACAGAGAGACAGTGATTCAAAGTGGACACAATAAAAAATACACACATTTTACTTTTTACATTTCTGTGAGTTTTTCACTGTGTTAATATGCAGAATCTTTTACAGAACAGAATTCTCATAGTATTCATAAAACTGTAATTTTACAGTGCATTTTAAAACAAATAAAAACTAGACAGAGAATACAAACTAATGTGATCACATAGTTCTGCAAATTCATACTCACCATCTACTTTTTATGCTGCAACAAAGTGTCCATTAAACAGTGTAAAAAGTGTTGACCTAACTATCTTTCTGAAATGATTTCCCTGTTTCCATGCGTGCCATGAAACGTTCAACAAGACCGCAGCTGGGCCGTACAACTTCTGTGGAATGCAGATGCTTCTCTCTCAGTCTAGTTATGTGATTTAAGGCTGTCAGGGAAGTCAAGTAGCAGGGCCCAGACAGGAGGCTGGACGTGACAATGAAGCTGAGGTCCTGCTGAAATTGCTCCCTCTACTGGCAGGGCACAGAGGCACCTGACTGAAAACACAGCAGAGGGAGTGTGATCTTCACTGAAACTCTCCAAAGCTTGTTCTTTGGGTAAGTTATGTGTGTTTCTATCCCATGAGCTATTCACTTTAAGATATAAGTCACATCTCATTTGGAATGAAAATGCAAGAGATGAAATGCCAGATTTTCCTCCTGTAGCATTGTTTCCCAGGCATCTGTCACATTTTCTCAAACAAAATCAGTCACAAGTGACACATCAATCTTGATGTCTTTACATATGATGTCGATTTTCCCACACACACGTTACTCTGGTTGATCTGATATACATGACCACTTGTTCTGATACAGCATCAATCTCTCTGCTTTTCTTTCTCTTCTTGGCAGAGACAAATTTATGGCGGGCAGAAAACAGCTCTGTGATCTGGCCTGAAATAAGCTGGGCATGGGGCCCACACTGACCACTGTACACTCTGCACTAAATGCAGCACTACTCTGAGATCAGAAGGACTGGCGTGGTATCGCGTCATTTCTATGGTACATTAACAGAGGCAACACATAGTTTGTAGCACTTTGTGAAATGTTGCTGCCCATGACCTCAAGCATTATAAACTCAACCTCCACTCCTGCTGGTGAAGATTAATGTCTATGCAGGTTTAGAAGTTTCTCATCAGGAACACATTGAGCTGCTTCTTAAAACTGAAATTTTGTTTCTGAAAGACAAATATTCATACTATATTTGTAACAATGTGACCAATTTATTTTTTCCTTCAAATCAGCGTTCCCTTATAAAACCAGGATGTTTATCGAGAATTAATATATTTTGTATCAAGATGTTTTGTTATTTGGGATAACTACATTTTATAGTCTATTTATCAGATCAGAGAGCCCATGGGAAGCACCCCACAGTTTTGAGCACATGGTCTGTATTTCAAAATCGAACTTTCTGTCTCAGAGTTGGTTGCAATGCCACTACAAAAGTCATCAGGGTCACTTTCCTCCCTCCGTGATGGATTTGCAAGCGCTGGCGCTGAAAATGGAGCTTTCTGGACTGGAGGGTATACTGAACAAAGATAAACCCGGCACAACCATTTGTTTGGCTCAATTGAATACAGCCAAGACGAGCACAGTCCCTGCTCTACCTTGGGGCTTTACACTATATTGAATCACAATGATCATTCCTCAAAGAGCTCAGAAGCTCTGAGATACACTGCTGCTGCATGCTGCTGTGTAAAAAAAGACACAGCTGGTCCTGTTTTATTTACAGCATGGATCTAAATTTAATTAGCACTTCAGCTGAGAATACTTGCAAGGAGTAGTGTCTCAAAGCTTCTCATGTGGACAATATAATTGGTCTAATGAAAGCGTGGCAAATACATGTATCATCTGTCTATTTTGGTTACACTGTATAAAGAGATAACAATTTAGTTCTCAACATTCAAGTAATCTTGGTGAGGATCACTGCTTTAAATGTGTTACAGAATAATACTAACAAGGATAAACAATAAGATAAATTTAAAAACGGTCAAAAACCAGTGGTGGGTATGTATTTACTTAAAGTAAAAGCACCAATGCAGTGTAGACTGAAATGCTTGGAACAAGTCCTTAAAACCCAACCATTAACACAGGCTTTTATGACACCGCTGGCGACAACGTCTTGTACTCTCCTGCATGGTGCCGTCTGTGAAGTTCAGGAGCAAGATTGGCCATAGTGAAATATATTAAGTAATGAACAATAACACCACTACAGCCAGGTATGCTGATAATTATGTTATCTTGCATGGATTAATTTCTCTGCTCTTCACTGACTGGCCCTTGCCTGCATGTAAAACTTTGCCTTAACTATTGCCTTGACTGTCACAACTTCTCAAACTGCTGCCTTGTCTTCTTGGCTGCATACAGGTATATGAACAGAAATGACCATGAGCACTGTATCTAATAGTTGAATCTGTGGCTGACTCAGTATGGTCGAGTTACCTTTCGGCCCATGAATTAACCCTTTATTTAACATTACAAATTACAGGTGACCCATGGTGAGCAGAACTGTGAGTTTTGAGAGAGTCACGACAAATAGATTTGAGAGGGCAATGATTCCTTCCTAGATTCTGTGTGTAAATACAAAGAGATTAGATGACCAGGGGGACATTAGGAAATAATTTGTGATTCCACTGTATTCATGTGGTTCTGAAGCAATGAATATGCTCTGTTTTTGTCCTGGTCGTCGATTAGAGTATTAGATTACATTACATTTAAGTTAGTTGTATATGGGTGTCATTGTGATTGCTAAGCTGAGTAATGAGGATATAAGGTTAGCATTGCTGCGAAATTGGATTTGTTTAAGGGTTACAATGTACTGGTGTAAGTGCTTAGGTGCAGATAACAACACCTTCATTAGACATCCTGGACCTGTAGTGGATAAATCTCACTTTTCACTCTGTGTAGTCTTTTGCGCTTATGGATATGATGAGTATGTAAGCTAAATGCTGTGCCTTAAAATCTCGTTGTCAGCACGGAGGCTGGGGCTCATGCAGCGCTTTTAACTGGCATGAGATTATTCAGCCAGGTAGAAGCCACATCAGTCACATGTTAAGATCATATTACCTCAGAGATAAATCAAAATCAGTCCCCTCGAGGGATGTGTGGAGGCAAATGTTCAAACCTCTCTTTACACCATCCTGAAACCCTCTCAGCCAAACATGGCCTGTTGAGTAATGATGTTGGAGTTCAGTAATGAGACTACTTTACAGGCGATGCTTGTTTCACATGAATCAAGCCCAGTGTGTGGTTAGATAAATACCAGCTTGGCCCTGCGAAGCCAGTCAAACCTCTGTTCCAGGAAATGGCAGCCAAATTCCTGTGGAATAGATGAAGAGGAAATCTGCAGTGGCAGCCTACCACGAGAGATCGCTCTGAAAGAAGAGGGTGGAAAAGCCGTAGCCCTTCCTCTGTGGACCTGGGCCAGGGCTCACCCTGGGTGAACTGATGGAATAATACACATCCTAGTGTTGCTCATTAACAGCAGTTCCTGTTTTTCATCATCCTGCTAGCAGAGAAATGTAGAACCCTTATTTCTAGGCTGGACAAATTACACTTTCCCCTCTGGGAGATACAGCTGCATTCTAATATTGTGTGTATGTATGTGTGTGTTTGTGTCAAGGGTGTGCTGGAGGTGGGGGTTACGGCTGGATGAGGGATTTCCTGTGAAATAATAATTAACCACAACATGAACACAGGGGTCGGCGATAAACTCCAGCCCCTCACTAATATTGTCTCACAAACAAGCAGGTACCTGGATTAATCTCCATTTCCTACATTAGATTTAGATGCAAACAAACTTCTATTAGGATACAAGGGTATTAGTTTAAATCCATGACACTGATCTGTCAGTTGTGCAAACCCTATGGTCGGGCTGTTTTAGACGAAACAAGTGACAGCCATCATATTTAGAACACATTATCCATGATTCATATTGTTAGCCCGCCAACTTAAACATTCCTCATTAACTCCACCTGCAAACACCTCCCTTATCCCGGGTGACCTATTTTCCCAATTACCAGTGCCATTACTCTGCACTTCCTCCACACTACCAGCCATCACTAGCCATCCAGATTAGAGCAGTTTCATAGAAACTCCTCGACGGCTACATTAGGTATGCATTTTTTCTGCACTTATTACAGAGCACAGAGAAGAGTTACAGCCTCTCAAACAGAAACAGGCTTGGTAATCGTCTCTCATAAAAATGCACACACGCTTGAGTTTTTGACTCGTCTAAAGTCATGGGAGACTGCTGCTTCTTACATGGGGAGAGCCTAGGAAATTGAAGAACATATGGGTGTGTATGTCTGCAACCAATCAGAGTGCATGTTCAAAATGCCTTTTTCTCTCTCTCGCTCTCTCTCTTGAAGTCCCCACCAGGCCTCATTGCTGTTTTTGTACCTTGTGTGTGTGTTGTAACGTCACAGAATATTCACAAATTGGGTCCAAACTGTATAACTCATATTGATAAAAATAATCTCACTTATTACATGTGTGTTTAAGTCATTTCTCCCCAAAAACAACTATGTATGATCACCTTGTTAACATTAAAACAAGCAGAGCAAACAGCTGTGTGAATATTTGTCAGTCTTCCAGGATGACAGTTCATTCTAAGGTCAATATATAGCTTTTCATCATGATCATCAAAGTGTCATCCATCTCTCTGTGCAAACACTGGTGACACCTTAATTGCCTTGATAATACATTCATCCTGTCAAAACGGTGATAATCAGGTTGTTTTCCAGCAATATCGATGTCGGCGCAATCTGTTTTCATCCACTGTATCCACAATATATGTTACGAAGACACCTGAAAGTGGTCCGCACAGTTTGCCTCACTTTTTGTTGGTGCCAAGACATTCGTTCATTCATTTCAGCTTTGTTTCTTTCTCTGAGCAGGTGTTTTCTCTCTTACAAAATATAAAAAACGTGATAATAAACAAACAATCTTGGTATGAATGCCATGAATTTATTTTCTATTCTTTAGACCAAGATCCACACTAAGCACTAATATATGCCTAGCCCTATACACACACACATACACAACCAGTAACTGGGCGAAACATTCCTCTTCTTCTCTTCTTTCAGCGTGTATATGTTTTTTTGAAGGGATGAGTTCACAGTTTTTCAGAATCTGTCTTGGGACAGTGTCAGGTACCCATATGAACGCTGGCAAGGAGGCACTGCTTTTCTTTTCTTTCTTTTCTTGCTGTTTTCTTGAATTAAACAAATCAACTGTTCTCATCCAAAGTTACCATAGTACTAGTTTTATTTTACAATCCCTCTGATTCATACGGAAACACTGTCCAGGAAACAAAAGAATGAATTCTTTACTTAACCTTAATAATTACAATAATTATACGGAAGATATACACTTGCCTTAACGCTATGAAGCCTCATGTTAATGTCAGATAAACTATAGGATGTATTTTTACAGAGGACTCATAGTTGGTGCTATCCTTACACTGGAGGTACAGAGAACAGTACATGAAGATGAAGATGAAAGATGATTGCAGCAAGCAAGGCAGTTTCAGTGTACATATGGGCATTTTCAGTGTGTTTAGACCAGACACTATCCTTTAGGCTTCCATATAATAGTTGAATTTGACTGTTAGCATCTGAAATAATAACATAAACAAGAAGTACATATGTATATGTGCACAAGCTCTGCTGACAGTCAATAACTAGGCTATTTGTATGGAATAGAGAACCTATAATAAACATATTTAACACATGCGCTTGCTTGTGAGAGAGGTTCTTTGAATCTCTTGGCATGAAAGTCAAGAATCTGCTGGCTGAGCGTATTGACTGTTTAGATTAGCTTTTCACTGGGTGGAAACCACATTGCGCCAGACCAATAAGTGGTGGTTTTGGAATGGGCCGAAGGTATCAGAACAAATTCAGATGACACGCAGGATGGAAACATCCTTTGAAATAGTATGGCAAAGTCGGCTCCAGCACTCCAAATATATATCAATGGGATGTCACAGTTAACAGCAGTGAGAGGTGCCAGCTGAAGCACAGGGTTCCTCTGTGGTATTACTCTTCTTTTAATGAGTGCACTGCTGCAGTGAAGGATCTGTGTGGAAGTTATCTGCTCGGCCTATGTGGGAAAGTATGTAGAGGCGTGCGCCCAGTACAGATGGAGCAATTAAAGGCGGGCCACAACAATCTTCTCTGAGCCAGACATATTGGAGAATGAGCAGAAACAATGCCATCCGGTAGAATATTTTACTGAAGTTCTGAACAACAATAACTTCAGCCACAGGAGGCGGAAAGCCAGAGGCTGCAACAAAAAATAGCCCATGGCCACCATTGTTGGGGATTTTATATTTATTTCTAAGTACATCTACCACTATTAATTTGTTCCAGACTGTTCTCTATATCAAAACAGATCATAATGAAAACGTTTTTATAATTATACACCGGCAGAATTTTAACTTTTTACTCCTTAGTGGTTCTCAGTTTGCAAGCCAAAATCCTACACTATAGTTTTACCCTAATGAGAGAGTTGTATGCAAATAGAAGGCATCCTTGCTCCTTGTCTATCAGAGACCTTTTGAGATCAATTCCACTACCGCCATGGCGCCCTCTAATAGGCTCCTCAGTCCTCCTCAGCTCAGTGGGAGACAGACAACGCTGGGAGGTTGTTGGGTGTATTTTCTCTCTCATCTTAGGGTCTTCCCCTCGGCTCGCTGTGCTCTGGAGGTGTCGGGACACTGAGCCGGGTGATGTCAGGCTCTAGTGGCTACAAATTTAATTTCTTACTTTGCATCCCCTCAGTTTTGATTATT
>BRZM01004805.1:0-10500 GCA_033238685.1 Lates japonicus
TTGAGGGTTGAAAGACAGAAAGGCTCAGAGTAAATGAGTCAGAACTGCATTATGTTTCTTCTCCTTAGTGAGTGGAGACCAAAACCTGCATCTAAAATGTGTCTATAGACTTTAACTAACACTACCATGTGTGGTGGTCCTCTCTCTGCTCCCAACATCCAGCAGCGGTAGTTGGTGTGTTTGGCAGGGCAGCAGTGTGTGCATGTGTGTGTGTGTATGAGTGTGTGTGGCGGTGGGATGACGGTGTCAGACGGCTAGCTGAGGAGGTCCGGCTCCAGTCCAATCCTCTGCAGGACGTCCTCAGGCATGCACAGTACTGGATTCACCGGCTTGATCTGTTCATCTCCGAGGAGGGAGAGACCTGCAACTCCGAACAGAGTGTGGAAAGGATCCACCTGCAGAGAGGGGGACAGTTAATGATTAATCAAGCATCTGTGGGGTGTGTTGGACAAGCCAGATCCATGGAGGCCCCAAAGGATCTGTTGCCAACGTCCTGGTGCCAGACACCACAGGACAAAGGTCCCCTGTCCATGCCCCGAGGTCACACAGATGCTCAGTCATACTGGGAGCTGGGGAATCTGGAGGCCAGGTCAACGCCTTGGGCTCTTTGTCGTGTTCCTCGCAACATTTCTATCAGTTTTTGTGGTGTGGCTCACTGCTCTGTTGAGGGAGGCCCCTGCCATTAGGGAGTGCTGTCACTGCTAATAACTGTGGCTGTCATGGCACAGTGCAAGAAAACATTTTGGCACAGGTTTTCAGGATGATGATGTGCATCATGGAGCCAGACAGAAGACATTAAATTCAAGTAATGTCTTATTAATGGGCTCAAATGGTGGGAAATGTGGAGTGGGAGCAGCATAGAGTAGTGGCCCATTTAAAAAAATATTTAACTCAGAAAAGTGGTGTATCAAAAACTGGCTGCTTTCATATCCTCAAATGTGAATGTCAGCTGATTTTCTTTATATTCTATGATATCAAACTGATTACTTTCTGGTTTTGAATGGTTGTTGTTGTTGTTTTGTATATTCCATGCTTGATGCCTGGTGCTCTATTTTCTCATGTTTTCTGCTGATGAAGTTTGAGTTTCATTACAGTACAGTATTTTCAGGTATTTTGTAAAAACTGATAATTTTTTTATCTAACCATTTTCAGGTATTCCAGTTTTCTACATATCTGCTGTAACACAACTTTTCTCTCTCACACATTTTCTCTGGGAAAAAAATCTACAATAAATGAGACCGAAAGAGACAAAGGACAGGATGTGTGTGTATGGGTGAGGAAAACTAAAAACGACAGTGGAGGGTAAATGGTACTCAGGGGACATGGAGGTGACTGCAGATGAAACAGGAGACAGGATTTTGAGATACGACAGGTCTAACACATTTCTTCTTTCCATGGCAGCACACTGAATTTTAGTTGTGTTTGACAGCTCACCATGTCTCCGGGTCTATCTGCGAAACCTCCCGTCTCCTCGTCCTGACAGGCCAGAATAAACGTTCGCAGCTTGGCCTTGTCGATCCAGTGAATCCTGCCGATGATTTTCAGCGACGCCAACACCCACCACGAATAGCACACATCTGGAAGCTGAATGGAACAAAGAAAATATAAGTAGCAGATACAATAGATTTTGCAGTGGTCTTTTCTTCTAAATTAGGATTGGGGTTTGTTGCTGACCACTTTAAAGTAAAATTATCTACAGCAATAACCACCTGCATATTTATATATATCGCCTGCACTGCAACTGGTGTTTATACATACACAGTATAGAGAGAGCCAAACACAAAAACAGCCTGAGGATAGAGAGAAACTCTGTAGCATTGATCACTAAGGTGTGAAATGTGAAGTGAGGATTCCTTTCATGTGTTTATCTTCCCTTCATGCATTTATCTCACATTCAGTTAACTGTTCAATACTGTATGTGGGTATTTTTAACTTTGGCTTTAAAAAAACATGGCAGGTGCAATGGTATAATTTAATGTGGTAGATTTATTTTATCTATTGTTTATTTAGTGTGAATTACTCTGAAAGGAAACTGACTGAACTAGACTAAATTTCCCCTGAGACTAGAGATGTTTATATTAAAACTACATGTGGTTTGAAAATATAATTCCGACTAATGGAGACCATCAAAGAAGCTGAATTAAATGAGGAATCTGAGCACTGCTCTGTCTTGGTAAAACGTTATATACAGACAAGGTGGCGTCTGATTTCTCAGAGCAACATCTGTTGAGTACAAACCTTCTCAGGTCGTCCGTTAAGGCCTCCAGACGGCAGCTGCCTCTCACAGAGCCACCAGCCCAGCAGGTCGGCATTCACCTGGTGCAGCTGACCGGTGAGTGACAGGAAGCCAGTGCAGCAGTAAATCTGATAGCCAGGAGGGAAAAGAACATAGAGATTTCACTTGAGAAGGATTTTAATACATGACACCACTCAGGAGGGGTGTAAATGTAAAACCAGCCACATTCCAGAGTGAGAACATTTCCTCCTGTCACTGCAGAGGACTGACAACCTCTTGGTTGAGTCAGCCTCCCTCCTACGAGACCAACTGGTGATGTGTGAATAATTTAAATGACTGATACTATGTGGGAACTAGCAACTTAACACCTGATTTCTTCCATTTCACTTTTAGTTTTAAAAGAAAGTGAAACTCACAACTTTTGTCTCTCACTGTAGGAGTACATCAGTGGACTCACCTGACCAGCGTGAGACTCTGAACCAGGTCTGCAGCCAAAACCTCCATCAAAGTTCATACAGGTTAAGACGAACTCTACAGCCTTGTCTACATTTATCTTGTCCATCTTGCCCTTAGAAAGAACAGAGGAACAAGAGTCATCTTTAAATTCAGTGTTCAGTGTGTATAGTAGGTATTTAATGATAAAAACCTGTGGAAAAAGTTGTATACATACCAGTAATGCAAGTGTAGCAACAGCACAGAAGGAAAACCGTGTGTCTATTTCTCCTGTAAAGACAAACAACTGTCACTGTAGTAAAAAACTTTATACTGCTTTTATATTAGATTTAAAACAAATTATAATATAAATAAATGACAATCCTTATTCTCTGTTTGCTGGGATTTCAGTGCCATGCCTTGTATTACTTGTACAGATTTGAAAAGATGTACATATTCAATTTAGAATTTAAAAAAGTGTGTGCTGATATTACTTATTATGTAACCTGCTGTACTAAAATTCCTATGTGCTTTATGTTCTCTTCTTTCTAATTTTTTTTATTTAAGGAGCAAATGTTATGTGAGACGACATAAATCAGAATAAACCCCACTCACCCCATTTGTCTCCTGCAAATGAGCCGTCCTCCTGCTGCAGGCCTTTGACATATTCCACAACTTTGTCCACATCAATGGCATCCACGCTGTCATATAAGCACAAGATCTAACAAAGATATTTTTTAAAATACTGTAAATATTAAAATCAAAATCAAACACCAGAAAAGACACATTGCAGAGCAATCAGGTTCATTTACAAACCTGATGCTAACAGATAGAATGAGAATTTTTGTTTTTGTAGTTAAATAAAAACATCACTTAAATCATAGAGATCCTTCGGGAGGAAATAATATACATACATACACACACACACACACACACACACATATATATATATGGGGCAGCTGTCAAGTGTAAAATATATGGTATGATAACTGAAATTACTAGGAAATGTCGATGAGTAGATTCCAATTTAGGGCCACAACTAACAAATCACAGATAAGTATTGTCTCTTTAGTTGGCAACACTCCATCTAGAGATGCAAAAACTAGTCCACTGACAGAAAGTTAATCAGCAAATATTCTGGGAATCTATTAATCCTTTCTTAAGCCAGAATTCCAAAACACTTCCAGCTTCTCAAATGTGTCTCTGTTTTGGTTTCCTTAGTTTTTCTGTGATAGTAAACTGAATATCTTTGGGTTTTGGACTGTGAAAACAAGACGTCATCTTCAGTCATCATCACTTCACTGTCAAACACTTTATAGACAAGAAACTAATTAATTAATCAAGCAAACAATGCACAGATTAATCTATGAAAATAATCATAGGTTGCAGCTTTAACTCCAATCTCTCACATCATAAAGACTGCTGAACCAGTGAGAATAAGTACTAATCTGTCAAACGTTCATGCTGGCTGTCTTGGGAGTCACCTGAACAGCACTGAGGGTGTAGAGCAGGTGGGGATCATGTCCGATGCTGGCGCTGATGCCTCCACATTCATGCTGGCAGGATTTGATGAAGTCTATGATCTCCTCCCGGTTCATGCGGGGCAGCTGACCCATCAGGTCCATCACCGTCAGCCCCCAGTAGATACCGCTCATCCTCAGGTACTCAGACAGCGTGTACTCCTGGACAAACACAAACAGGACATGAAGGCACAGCAGAGCTGGATGTGTTCACTGTAAAACTTGTACAACTTGTCGATAAGGTTGTTAATTTATGTTAATTCAAAAGATTCAATACTTTATTGCCATACAACTTAGTTGTAAGGAATTTGCTTCAGTGTGCTCATGACAGGACAGCACTCTTACCACAATGTACAATAATAAAAAATAAATATAAAAACACATAACACATATAACCATTATACACATCAATAATTAAAACAAATACTCACATAGTCATCTTTTTTGGAGCCGTAGGCAGCGATGTAGTCAACATGTTTGTCAGGAACAGTGAGCTGGAGCGTCCGGCAATGATGACATCTTTGCCAGGTATGACGAAAACACACAACAAAACAGTCAAAACAGTCCATAAATTCTACCTGACCTTGTTACAATATAGTAAAATGACAACCTCCACCCTTCCACTGTTAAAACCCGACAATTAATTAATTCATATCATGTGTCCGAATGACTGAATTTTGGTTGTTGACAGGCTTTGCTATCGACGAGCTACATGCTAACACTAATGCTAGTTACATTTTAGCCACTTTAACAGCCGGTTTCCCAGATTAGCGGTTACATTTGGACAGAAGGGAGACGAGTGGACATCATAACCTACTTCGGCTACAATGTTATCTAGCCATAGTAAAGAATATTTGTATATAAGTTACCATTCTGAATATTTCGCATGATAATTCTCCTTCACTCTTCTTCTTGATTTATAACGGCGGACGAAACCAGCATGTAAGGCGCATACCGCACCTTCTGCTTCGAATTGAACTGGAGGTACATCCTACCTGAACTGTATAAAAAATCACATCTATGTTTGTTTGATCTAACTAGACAGGATCATTCATGTAGTAATGTTTAGTTCATGAATTCGGATAATAATAAAGTGGGCTGTGCATTAAGAAATCAAAAAACATCTCTCCTCAGTGATGGGTCCAAGGCTTCCTCTCTCTTACAGACAAATGTGTCATTATTAAATAGGCTCATGATAATGCATGTGAAAATGAAAAGAAAGTGAAAAGGAAAATACTTTACAGTTCAAATTTTCTTGGAATATCTAATTATGTACTTGAGATGTTTCATTTTTTATTTTTGTTCACAGTGTCAGGCGGTTTTGACATATGTAGGAAAATAGAACACCCAGAGAAACCCACAAAGAATCTATGGCAATATACAGACATCTCACTGATTTGATGAGGCAATAACAACAAAAATAAAATCATTATCACTTCTAGATTGAATGGAATAATTTAATAAATGGATGATATACAGACTGAAACGCTCTGCATGAATACATCGTGTTATGAATGATGTCAAAGTGATGCCACAGTGACAACTGAACCTGTATTACATTCACACTTCCTTTTTGCAGAATTTTCCATGGTTTAATGTAAAGCCGATGCCTCTATGTAATCAATATTGGGTGGTACTGTGATGTAAAACTACATCTGTTTAGGATTAGTTGCTAAATCAAACAGAAAACCATTTTCAGACAACATGCAGTTTTAGAGTTATTAAATCATTAGACACACGTTTTTATGTTTCTAAAACATTCAGGTGAGATATAGATTCAAACAGATCAAGATAAAATTGGTTTTACTGTATGATAAATGCATCCACAAATCTGAGAAGTATTTATGTTAGATTTTTTTTTGACTGGGTGCAGAGTGTCAATAAGGACAGCCAAACACTACGTCACATTTGGTAGGATGTCAAGGGCAGATTAAGGCATGAGCTGGATATCATTATTATATATCATCTTTGTTTTTACATGCTTTTATTGCCAATCAGAACAGACCAAAATCAACACTGTTGAAACACACAGTGTGTGGCTGAACCTGCTCCTCCCCTCCAAGTATTTAGGCTGACCATGTCAATTTATAAAGTTAAATATGTCCAAGTTTATCATCAGTAACTTGCCATCAGAAACAATCTTTAATGCCAGATATTAACAATTTTACAGTTGAACATATGATGGACAACTGGCAAATAGTGCACCAGGCTAATGCTACATAAGACAGGATGTTTTTGTAATGCTGCGATTAACACCATATCCACAATGGAGTTTGTGCCTGGTGTATTATTCACAAACAGTAGTCTATTTCATGATATATTTACAAGTGGGAGATGATCACCTGAATGCAAATACCTGGTTAAAGAGGATGAGATCACAGGAAATTTTGTGACTTAATGAGTTGGCAGGGACCACCTGATAGCTCCATTAAACCATTAACTGAATGAATTATGGCATTATTTCAAAGGCTGTATAGACTGTTGTCCACCAATTCAGAGTCTGGATGAGTCTCAAAAACAAGGCAGGATGAAATGGCATTAAGGCAAACAACATTTTGCACTGTATCCTGAGTTTAAGCGACCAGATCTATTTCCAGCAACATGTGTATGTATAGAAAAGTTACAACAAACTACATTTGAATGAGGACAAATCAGGAGTGTAGAGTTCATTTCTTGAATCTTCCCAGGTGTTCTCGGGCGATAATGAGTCTTTGGATTTGAGCTGTGCCCTCGTAGATCTAAAAAGGAAATAAAAATTAAAGAAAGTTAAGTTTTGCTAAATAATACCTCTGCTAGCAATAATTAGGTGTACAGCATTATCACCCACCTGGTAGATCTTGGCATCCCTCATCAGCTTCTCCACCGGGTATTCGCTATTGAACCCATTGCCTCCAAATATCTGAACAGCGTCAGTGGCCACCTGATTGGCGATGTCTCCAGCGAAAGCCTTGGCGATGGAGGCATAGTAGGTGTTTCTGCGGCCCTGGTCCACCTCCCAGGCTGACCGCTGGTACGCCATCCTGGCCAGCTCCACCTTCATTGCCATCTCAGCCAGAAGGAATGACACGGCCTGGTGCTGTGAAGCAGGAGGAGACAGAGGGGCCTGTTAATCCTGTACTCATCTTTGTACTTTTAACTACAAATATAAAAGCCTATGATGTGGTTTTCTGCAGATGACCCACAAGCACATGACAGTCTATGTGAACAAACCTCAGCGATAACTTTGCCAAAGGTCTTCCTCTCCATTGCATAAGTGGTAGCTTCGTCAAGTGCTCTCTGTGCCAGGCCTGTTGCTCCTGCTGCCACCTGCATTGCATTAATTACATTAGTAAACATAACAGACACAAATTTTCAGTGACAACTGTAATTAAACACATATACTTCATTTACAGGGGTTAAAAGCTTGAAATAGTTCCGCTGTAGCGATGGAATATTAGATATTGGGAGATGTAGGTAAAATGCACTTTAATTTGATGATGTCTTTGATGCCATGTAGGCACTGTATGAAGAAGAAAACTTGTGAACTTGTTTTTAGTCTGTGGATGAGGAGCATTGTTTTCTTTCCTTTTACAGATTTTCTTCTTAAAAGTATCTGGAGAATAAATGTTTAAACTGATTTTTGTTGAAGTTTTTATGTCCATAAAAATCAAGAAGTTGCTTTTTCTGATGCAGGAAAACTAACACAGACTCAAAATCATTTTCTCTGAAAGTTTTTTTCAGACTTCAGTTCATCGTCTGTGACAGCTGTAATTCTGGGCTGTTTGACAGAATTTCTTTCTGATTCATTTCTGCAGTAAAGATAGAGACGTTACACACTTGATTTCACCCACCACAATTTATTTGCTCTGTTTCAGCAAAACACTTGCGACCAAGTCTTCAGAATCTCCTGCAGGTTAAACTGGTCTGACGAAACAGTGACATTAAGGCTACAAACAACCCATAATGCAACACTCTGTAAAACACAACAGTGTTACACTGGTACTCTCTCCATTCAAAAACGGTATCTGATATTCTGGCAGACTGTGGTATGTTGAATCCTTAAAATAATAAAACTGACTACTAGAGTTTATTTTCAGAGGTACAAAAATCTGGGTCAAACACCAACTAATTCCTAGTTTTTGGGGTATCACAGATGTTCGGTTACAGTTAAAATACTTACTGGTGGCCTAGTGTTGTCGAAGGCACCCATGGCAATTTTGAAGCCAGCTCCCTCTGTGACCAGGACGTTCTCCTTCGGTATCCTCACATCCTCAAAGGTGATGCCTCTGGTATCAGAACACCTCTGACCCATGTTCATCTCCTACAAGCACAAAACAAACACAAGGACATTACATACGGGTGAGCAACATGTCACAGTGGTTACGTGCAAATATGTTTAGGCAGCAGCATTGAAACTCCAAGAAAAATATGGATCTTAATGCAAAACAAGATCATGTGTTAGAGAGTGACAACAAACTATTCAGCCTCCTCTTACCTTCCTTCCTACTTGAATTCCTGGAGTGTCAGCGTCCACAATGAAGCCAGTAAAAGCCTTGCTGGCTGGACATTTGGGGTCTGGGTTAGTGCGGGCCAGGAGGAAATACCTGGGAATATTTAAGATGTATAAATGGTTAAGTAACCCTGAAGATAACAGACAGATGTCTCTGTCTTAATGTACAACAACAGCAATAGTGGTGAGTACGTACCAGTTAGCTTTGCCACCATTTGTGATCCACATCTTCTGCCCGTTAACAACATACTCATCACCCATCTTCACAGCTCGGGTCTTGATGCCTGCCACATCAGAGCCTGCTCCCGGCTCTGTAACACAGTATGCCTGCAGAAAACAAACCACACAGGAATGTCTGATCTGATGGAAGGTATAACAGTACCTTTTTGGTGGAGTTTTGTAGCAGCAAAGAAGTACTACATCAGGGTTAATATTCCTCCCTTCATAAGAAACCATTTGTTGCTGTTAATTTTGGAAAGAGTGTTAAAGATAAACAGTGCAGCACTGTGTGTATTTGGTAAGAAACTTTCTACGTAGTGGGGCTGCAACATTTAACTGTCTCTTAATTTGCCAATTAGATTTAATAAGATGATGAAGATGGTATTTTAGTATAGTCCTTGATAAACGTGCTTACTTTATCACTGTAAACTACAAACGTGACATTACTGGATACATAAGAGTTCTTGTTTAAAATAAAATAAAAAATATATAATGATCGGCTAAAATTAAATACTTACACACATAAGAGGCTCCTCAGTCATCCTTCCCAGATATTTCCTCTTCTGTGCATCATTACCAGCGATAATAACAGGCATTTGCTGTGTGAAGAAACAGATGTGACATTATTATCTAGCTACAGTATGTTGCCACTTGGTGTGCTAATGTGTGTTTTTACTTTTAAGTGTGCTTCTAACATTTTTTATCAATACTTCTACTTCTACCAATATTCCATATCTGAGTGGGGTGTTTTTGTGATTTGAATGAACTGACTATTTAACAGTCTGTGTAGGTTTTCAGTCACCCAGTGGTAGTCTTAAGTGCTGAAGTTGGAGGCAACTGGACTTCTTTTAGGTTGATTAAAGATGACTCTTTAATAACTGGTGAGGAGCTGGTGAATCAAAGCAACCCTGATAAACAAGAACTTACCCCCAGAGAGTTTGCTTCCATAGCAGTCTGTACTCCTGTGCAGCCATAAGCCAACTCCTCTGTGATGAGGCAGCTGTCGAAGATCGACAAGCCCATTCCACCTGGATTCAAAAAGAGATGAACACAACAGGTTTTCAAACAGAAGTAAAAACTTAACACACTTTAACTGGTATTTCACAAAGCCAAAGGCAGAATAATGATACACAAAAGTTCAAAATTATGGCAGGAAATTTTGAAAGACTCAACAAGCAAGAAAATAACATACCATATTCCTGTGGAATGTGACCGTTAATCAGACCAAGCTCCCATGCTTTTTTGATGACGGGGAAAGGATACTGCAAAATGACATGACATTCAAGAGTTACTATTCATAACAGACAAGACTTTGTTGGGCCTACAGAGACTACTTACTTAATGTCACTGACACTGAAAATTTAACAAAAGTCAGTCAGTAAAGAAAATGCAGCAGCAGGTATAATCAACATATTTCCACTCCAGTTTAATTGAATGTTTGTTTCTCACTGTTTCCTGCTGCCTCGTGTTTATAAAACACAGCCGCATCATTGAAAAAGTTTAGGCGTGAGCACACAAAGTCCCCCAGACAGAAAATACATAGTATTTTGTACATTTTGCAGTGTTAATGTCAATAAACATCAAGCTCTACTTAATCTGACATA
>BRZM01004816.1:0-22480 GCA_033238685.1 Lates japonicus
ATCCAGAAGACCATGGGCATAAGCATAAAGACTGAGAGCAAGATGGCTCAAGCCTCATTCACCATTGAGGGACTCAGCAAGGATGTGCTCCAAGCCACCACTGAGATCCACAAGATGCTGACCAAGGTGAAAGATGAGGAGGAGCTGAAGAGGAACGTGGAGCTGGCGAGCACGGTGGCAGACTGGCAGTACCAGCAGCAAGCGTTTCAGTTTCAGAGTTTTGACTCAATGACCAACTTTAAACTTGAGCAAGCACTGGACAAGAAGCTACCAAATGTCAAAGTTACAGTTCAGGGTCAGGTCTACACTGTCACCATGCCAAGTGGACCTGCCACTGATGGCAAGGGACAAACCCTGCAGATAAAGAGAGTCGACAGACTGAAAGGTATTGACTGATAGATGGAGACTTGTTATTTGTTAAAGTTCTGCTTCTGAGTCCCGTCAAACAAAGATAATAATTTAGTAGCAACTGGTAAAGGTTTCAATATGATATATCTGATTTCATAGACTAAATCTTTGATGCCAAAATGCACAATGCTAGAAATAATAAAAATTAAATTGTTTATTTTGCCCCTAGATGAAGACATACCTGAGCATTGGAATCCAATGCCAGCCAACACTCCATGTCTGGCTGTCCCCATCAATGCTGGAACAACAGAGTACAATGAAATCCTGAAAATGTTCCAGGCCTCATGCAATCGAACTGTTATTACGGTAGTCTACATTTAACATGCTCTGTATTTAATGCATAATTCTTTGTTGTTGTTTTTATTGGCAGTTATTAGTAGGAAGTTGGTCATGAAGTGACTAACTTGCTTCTCATCCATTCAACTACTCAGCCACTTTGTTCTTCCTGGAGTTAAAAATGTACTTTTCCCTCCTCTTAGATTGAGAGGATCCAGAATCCTGTACTGTGGAAGAGCCTGCAGATCAAAAAGCGTGACATGGAGCAGAGAAATGGTCATCAAAACAACGAGAAACGTCTCTTCCATGGCACCTGCTACACCACTGTGAACCTCATCAACGAACATGGCTTCAACAGGAGTTACGCAGGAAAGAACGGTGAGATGTTTATGTTGAAAGTATCCTTAATCTTAACTGCAAACTGGAGGACAGTTCAAGGGTGACACATGCCATTCCCTGTAATATATAGTTGTTTGTATAGTTTGTTTTGATGCCACAATTAAACTCATTTTTAAAATTTTCAGCTACTGCCCTTGGCCATGGCACATACTTTGCCGTCAATGCTAGCTACTCTGCCAGTAACACCTACTCCAGGCCGAATCAAAACCAGGAGAAGTTCATGTACCTCTGCCGGGTGCTGACGGGGGATTATACTCAAGGACAACAAAACATGATTGTACCGCCAGCCAAGGGCTCCAGCACCACTCAGAAGTATGACAGCGTCGTGGACAACCAGGCCAATCCCAGCATGTACGTTATCTTCCACGACAGCCAGGCTTGTCCTGAATATTTGATCAAATTCAAGTGACGCAACTATGCACTGAGAAAACAGAAACAAATGCCTTACATTTTACACTGCCTCACAAAATTAAGGAACTCTTTTTTTTATCATTAGCTGATTAATGTTATTGATTTCCCATCTACTTAACAGTGTAAGTCTTTTCTTGTTTACATGTAGTCAGTAATAATCACAAGGGTCAGATATTAGTAATCACACCCATGTAGTACCTTGAAAATGTCTGATCATACAAGAAGAAATTTAACAATGAAAAGAAAAGGCGGCCTGTATGTTATGTACTGTTTAATTGCACTAAACATGGTACCCAGAGTTTAGAGGCTGATGGAAAGTCAGCCAGGAAATCCTGTGATAACTAAAGCTTGTCTTTGTCTGTATGTGTAAATCAGGTTTATCACTTTTGGTTTTGAAAGGAAAAATGAAAGTTAACTGCTGTTCCTGTAAACAAGTCTGTAAAAATAAAGGTTTACATAAACACACTAATAAGTTGACTGTTTTCTGTATATTTAATGTAAAGTTAATTACTTAAGCTCTATGTTTGTGTACACTTTTGGTCTTGTAGAGGATAGAGCAGCATTCATGTTCAAGCGCTGACCACACTTTAATCATCTGAGCAGTTTCCATTCTTCAGAAACACAAACTTTTACATAAAAGTTTGAATATTAACCCAGAGTTTTATTACTTTTCTCCAGGACAATAAGTAGCTTTGCTTTTCTGTAAATGTATACAAGTTTGTTGAGATCAAAGTAAACAGACTATTAGTAAAAATGTATTGACTTAATATTAAAACACTTTTTCAGGCCCTTGCATTAATGTCACCTTTCTCTCTGGACGTCTTTAACGTATAAGCTTCATTTGTTTGCATGTGGATTTTCACTTCCAAAACTTGTGAGACAGCATTACAGACAGACCAGGAAATCACAGAGCTCTAGTAAAATCACAGCTTCTGTTTAACTCTCTGACTCCATCTACAGGTCATACTGCACATGTGTCCATCTCTCCCTCCTGATGCCAAGATATTTAAAAAAGGGTTGAGATTTTGTGCTTTACAAATGATACAATGACTACACAAGTGTTAATTGATAATGTGGCGATGGTTTGGGCAGATATCCTATCTGATACAGGAATAAGGAGTTAGTTACATAAAAATGTGTGAACACTGTGGAGAAAAAAAAAACAAATATCTGAATAAAATAAAGATGTAAAAAACACATGTTCTCATATACTATTAGGTTTTTATTCGCATTCATTTTTAAGGTGAATTCCTTTATTGTTGCTCACGCTTCCCACCCATGGGCTCAGGTGTGCCTACCTGTGTTTTGGGAGTTTCAAACCCGGAAGTTTCAAGACAACTACGGCTCATTTTACCACTACACCCACAGTGAGTTCAGCTGCCAGGTTAAAGTGAGCGTTAAAGTGAGCCGAAACAACCAAAACACAAATCTGCTCTGAAAGTGAACGTTAACAACTCTTTTGGACCTTTAGGAACGGGTCCCAGCGGGAGTCCGCCCTGATGGCATCCGCCGGATAGATACACCCGAGCGGCCCGGCGGAGGGAGCGGGGCTCGGGGAGAGCCTGTCGATCCACGGCAGCACGGAGAAGCTGAGCTCCTCCGCTGTCAACCGCATCCTGATGGAGTTCCTTGTGTACTTCGGGAGAGCCGTGTTCGTCTTCTACCCGGTGTATCTGACAGGGTACCTGGGCCTCAGTATCAGCTGGGTGCTGCTGTGCATGGTGATGATCACCTGGTGGAAGAAAAATCGCCAGTGGAAAGACGCCCGGATCGGAACCGCGATCGACTTTGTGGACAATGAAACACATGTGGTCAACAAGGAGCTGCATAACACTTTACAGATGGCATCATGGGTATGTATTGAGTTTATGTGTGATACAGGACCATGACAGACTTGTACAGTTTGTCACTGAGGAGCTTATCTGGGGTAAATCTGTCTTCTTAAGGGAACCAGGCAGGAAAAGGTTTGACACTGGATGTCAAACCCGTTTTTTAAAGTCCATTTGTGGCCACTGGTATCTTTGTTGGTCAAACGAAACAACTCTACATTGCAGCCAAGTTGTGTCCTGAAACAAGCCTTACACACTTTGACCGTTGCCTTGACAGCAATGCACTTTATTTGCATGACATACCAGACTCTGGCAGACCTTCCTATACTCAGAGGAGGGTTAAGCCATCCAAATGTGCTGTTATTTTGCAGGAGGTTTGGCCTCTTCACATCTGATTACACCACACCCACTCAAACAGTGACTCATGGGAACTGAGAAGGGAGAGACAATAAGACAGGTTCTTCTAATGTCAGAGGAATGTAACATGTACAGTATACAGATTTAACCATTGGGGGCAACTCAAGTAGATGATGATGGTTTAAAACCTAAAATACAGGTTTTAATTCATGACATGCATGTTTGTGTTTTCCACTCTGTTACCCCATTTATAGGTCTTGAAAACAAATGTACTTTGAATTTTGGTTCAGTTTTCCCTCTTTAGCATTGTGGGCAGAACTCACTGAGGGTTTATTGGGATATAATGGGTGGATATCAGATCGATGATTCCAAACCTCTGTTACAGTCCACAGTTTTGATGCTGCAAAGAAGCCTTGGTAAGCCCCCAAAAAACAAATTCCTGCCGTGCCTCTCCGCTTCTCCCGCTCCACTTTTACTAATTCCACCATCGTGTTACAATGAAATGGAAATGAATTTTTTTTAAATGCATAATTTCTACTGAGTTGCAACCATCCTTTTTTCATGTGACAGGTTTTATATTGACTCAATTCACTCATAAGCTGTTCTATAATTTGCATGATGGACAATTAATAATCAAAAACAAAATGATCCACATTATTTTAACAGCATAAACAATAACTTTATGAGCAACGTGATCCTCACCATCACCACTGTCATGCATGCAACTGTGCATTCTGGGCTCATCAATGACAACCAAGCTCTGTGATTACTACAAACTGGAAATTAGAACCACCTCTAACTTAATTATCATGTTTTGTTTTTCAGGTCCATTTCCCTGATGTTGAGAAAGTTGACTGGGTTAACAAGGTACAGTATTTAAAAAAGATATTTCTTTTTAAAAGAAAGAGTTATTACAGTTCTTACATCTGTGTCAGACAGACACTGTACCTTAAGAAGTGGTTTAGGAACAGTTTGATGCAGGGTGCCTTTAAGTATTCCCTCTATTTAATAGAACAAGTTAAATTATATTTGTTGTTTGATCAAGGCGTGGGACCAAGGCGTTCTCACAAGCTCTGTTTTGTCATGTATCCAGGTGTTGCAGCAGGCCTGGCCTTTCTTTGGGATGTTCATGGAAAAGCTCCTTAAAGAAAACATCCAGCCGACTGTCAGGCTCTCCAGCCCTGCACTCAAGATGTTCACTTTTACAAAGGTCCACTTTGGACACATAGTGAGTTAAAGTTTCTGTCTGCCATTATCAAATCCATTTAAATCCTCCTGAATATTCCTGTGTTCAGTTAAAGAGTAAACAAATATTTTGGTTTAACTGGCTGCATGTTCTATAAAACAAAGTACATTGGTGTGATTTACTTTAAAGGTGCTATATGTATGTTTTTGCTGTCACTAGACAGCTAGCATTAGCATTAACAACTGATATCTCACCAAGAGCCTCAGCTATTAGAATGCATCATCTGGGTAGAGCTACTTCTTCATCCTCTCATGTTGGACTGAAGGCAGACTGAACACTACAGTGAGTCACTATCGCAAAGTGGCTAGCTGGTTAGCATGGTAACTTCAGTAGAAGAAAAGAATTGATAAAAATGGAAGCAAAACAAGAGTTGTCATTGGTGTGTTGATGCTTAACTTGGAATGTTTCTTCTAGACCGGTAAGTAAACAGCTGTTAATGCTAACACTGACTGTACATATAGCACCTTTAAAGGAGGTTTATGAGTTTCCTTTAAAACATTTCCCTAATTCCAGCCTCTCAAGATCACTGGGATGAAAGTCTACACCCATGAAGTGGATCAGAAGGAGGTGATTCTGGACATGAATATAAGGTTAGCTGGACATATTTTTAACTTCAGAACTGTGTCTGTCTCGCTATTTAGGTGTTATTTTCCCCTGCAGTCACTTACCTCTCACCAGCACTGTTCCCTATGCAGTTACGAGGGTGACGTGGACATTGACGCCGAAGTGAAACCGCCAATCACAGCTGGTATCAAGGGACTTAAAGTGAGCGTCTCATTTGTCTGTTACACTTATCCTCGTCATACTGCGTGTGCTTTGTTCCTCTGTAAAAAACTGTCCTGAATCTTCCAGCTCAAGGGGATGATTAGGGTTATTTTGGAGCCCCTCATTGGTCAAGTACCACTGGTTGGAGGAGTCACCTTTTTTTTCATTCGCCGGCCGGTGAGTGCTCTCAGATGTTTTCATCATCTTATTGTGACATGAAGCTATGTGATTTTTCATGATTAAAACTCTTTTGTTTCAGACCCTAGAAATCAACTGGACTGGAATGACCAACCTTTTGGACAGTCCTGCCTTCAGGTTAGTCTCCACCGAGTCTTAATGGTCTCTTCAACACGTTGCTGTTTAGTGTTATGGTTGTAAATCCCTCTGGTCTCGCTGGTATCTGTCCCCTTCCAGTTCGTTGTCTGAGGACACCATCATGGACATCATTGCTTCGCTCATGGTGTTGCCCAATCGCATGTGTTTTCCCCTTATAGACCAGGTTAAAGTGGATCAGATGAGGTTCCCACTACCTCGTGTATGTAAGACATGCTTTAACATTTCCATATCAGCCATTACCTTCATTTTCTTAACTGCAGTCACTTGCATTTTTTAAATATCACTACATATTTTAGGTCAAAAATCCCTCACCAAAATAAAACAGATACATTTTGATGTTGTTTTCCCTTTAATAAATTCAGGTATAATGACAATGTTTAAATCCTTCTGCTCCTCAGGGTGTGGTTAGGGTCCACCTGATAGAGGCCAGAGACCTGGTGGCTAAGGATACATACATGTTGGGTATGGTGAAAGGCAAATCAGACCCCTACGCAACGGTCAGGGTCGGCAACCGACATTTCAAAAGCAAGACCATCAAAGAGAATTTGAACCCAATATGGAAAGAAGTGCACGAGGTAATATACAAAAAAGAAAAACATTATTTTTTTTTAGAAACCTCCTGGATAAACTTATAAAGGCATGATGAATGATTAAGATTGTTTCTCTGAACCTTTTAATCTTTCATTTTTTCTGGAATTCAAAACAAAAAAAAAATCCATCACACATTCCCTTATTTGTGAAAGGCAGAGCTTAAGGCAAATACTTCACCGTCAGAGGTTGCACTGATGAGCTTCTTAAATCACTGTTAGCAGCTCATTGTTTGAAAACTGAGGTTGCCCCCAGCTCTGTTTACTTTTTCACAGTTTGCCTGCACTTTCAGATGTGATGCTCATCTTCTAAGATCTCATTCACTATGTGAAATCCTTTAAGGCTTTTCTCTAAGTTAGGTGTGCTGAGCTGGGGCATAACTTTGCCATATGAAAGACTCTTTATAAACATCGTCTTTTTCTTTATCTGTGTCAGTTTGTCATCCATGAGGCCCCAGGGCAAGAGTTGGAGGTGGAGCTATATGATGAGGACACAGATAAAGATGATTTCCTTGGAAGGTAAGATACTATCTAATTACAAGACAAACAAGTAGAAATAACACAGTTTGAGTTGCATGTATTCACTGCACTACATACCAGTCATGAGACTTTATCACTCACTGCTCTACATTTACCTCCGTGACGCTACATAACAAAACCCAAGGAAACAAACATGTATAAATACCATTATTGGCTTGATTACTATGTATTATTTTATTGGTTATCATTATCTCCAGTCTAATGACTTTCCTGGGAGAAGCAGAAACTCAGAGGTTGTGAATAGATTAATAGGAACTTGGGTGGAACTTCAGTCTCGGCCATAACTATATGCTAAATGATGACACATGTTTGATGTGTATTGATTGCAAATAGTATACAAATGATAGCTTGTACAAACATGTCTTTAGAGAACACAGCTCAGTGTTGATGTATAATAAGAATACAATTACATATGGTGTTAAGGTATAAGGTTTTCATCATGTTTCATTATGACACGTGGCCTTTCTGTGTTAGGTATCACCTTGATTTGGGAGAGGTGAAGAGAGAGAAAGAAATCGATCAGGTGAGCTTTTATTCTGTGTTGTGGTTATGCTACAAAAAGTTAGTTGTATCTAGTTTTTACTCTGCTGTAGAAACAAAGTGTTATTCACAAAATGATTGGTAGAGCTACAGGATCTTATTATTTCCTACAGTTTTTATTCCTTACAAAATATCCTGAGAGGTTGCATCAATAAAATGTCAAGAATGGAAACCACTTTTACCAATTTTCTATCTAAATAAAGTCTTTATGTGTCTCTTATGTTGAATAATGAATCTCTCTGGCTGTTAAAAAACATTGTAGTGGTTTCCTCTGGAAGGCATCCAAGAAGAGAAGTTCATCTCAAGCTCAGTGGCTCTCCCTGAAGAGAGAGAATGGCCCCAACCTGCTGGTGGTGGCTGATGTTGCTTAAATCAGTCATTTAACACTGTTTATTCACTGCAGGATTTTAGCGTCACAGCCGCCACTTGTGTTAGACTTCGTTACCAGCATTATTAATTGTATTGCTCTCTCCCAGTCTGCAGGGTAGCGCCTTGTGCAGTAACGCAGTGTATCTGGACAATGCCTCAAACCTTCCAGTAAGTGACATCTAACTGGGACTGACTCAACATGGATAAACAAATGTTGCTTAAATCTGGCGTGCTCCTTTTGTGTTCATCACCAGAAAGACCACAGCGAATCTGAGCATCAAAAACATCACAAGCATAGAGAGCTCGGGTAAGGCGAGGCTTTTAAAAGCTTAGAGTTACATAAAGGCTGTGCTCTAACTGTTGCCAGAAAGAACCAAACTGCTCCTAAGATATCAGATTTGCTTGATTTAACACAGGCATGTGATGACACTTAATCCAGGGATCTTTGGTGTGGAAACAACCCCTCCTCCAGCAGAACCTGTTTGTACAAAGGTGTTATCATAGGCATTCTACCACAGCGTGTGAAGTGGCCTGCATATAGTTATGTACTACATTAAGGGTTGTCAAATACTTCTAAGGACATTTATTGTTTTGGTTTGATTTCTCTTGAGAAACCGTATTCCTGTAAAATGTAGTACATTGAAGGTATTTCAGGATAATGTGTTGTCTCTCACTTTACTGCCGTACAGTTGATCGTCCTTTTGTGTCTTGATGTCGGTAAGCCTCAATCACACCAGATACTTTCTCATTGGTGTACACAGTGTCTAACGTCCCTATTCGTGCTAGTATTTCCCATTGTCTAGTGCATATCTGTCATTTTATGTGGGTGTGTCATTATCAGCTGGTGTTAGGTAATGATAGCTTTCCTCCTCTACCTGCTTGTTTCAGGGTGAGTTTCTCCAGGCTACAGAAACATGCAGGTAGAGCTTGAGTTAACTAAATAATCATTAAATCAGTGCACAATTACAAAATCTTAGGATTTAAGATTGCTACAGACACCAAGTCAATCACCACCACTGAGGTCCGAGACAACTACAGTTTCTGTGACTAACATTTGATCTACTCAGCCTTGTTCTTCTGTAAAGATGTGGTAATTTAGGCAGCTCCAAACAAACTCTAGGAATTCTTTAAAATGTTTCGATCAGACCTGTTTGTAAACCTCTCTCCTGTCATTGTGTCCTAACATGACCTGTAAACGAAGCACTTGCCTCTGAACGCCTCTGCTGGCCATTATGTTTGAAATACAGTCTCAATGTGAAAAGCCAAGAAGTGACAGAAAACTGAATTTCCTCTTGTTTAGGTTTCATTATCCTGGAATGTTAAATGAGGTCCAGCCGCCTGGCAACATTCGAATACTTCAGTCATAATGAAAGGTTACTTCTCTGTTGCCAGTGTAAACATCTGTTTTACGTGTAGATGGTGTACTCATCTGCAGTGTAAGAGAGAGAATGCAGAACCTACCCAACCTGGAAAGCATCAGAATGCCTGTAGACAAACCCCCGGCGTTAGCTTGCTGATAGTTTCCTTTTGTATGAGTAAAGGCAGAATGGCCTCATGAAACAAGCACAGAAAGTAGCTGATAATGATGAGCCATGCCCATACATCAGTTACTAACTAATATCCCTTAATGTTCCTCAAGATTTTCTCCACTGTGTATGAAAATAACATTTCAGTTCACCTGCTAAGGGCTGTTCGCTCATACCTGGCCTTCTGAGACCTTTGTCACCCAGATGTCAGTTTTTCATAGACTTATTTATGTAGTTATAATTGATTATCACAATTTACACACTACTTCGCACTGATTTGTTTTCAGCTCACCAGGAAAATACAATCAACTCCTTTGGAATTTTCCATTGATAATGAAGTTCAAAAAGCAAGGTAATGATCTCATTTTGGCCATTTCAACACTATTTTCTCTTTAATTCATTAAAATAGCCAGCGTTGTATCTGTTGCTAACTAAACAGGAGAGCAGGAATGTCACTGTGGTGAGAAATGCTGTACTATAAAAATACGTCTGTGGTGTAGCAATGTGTCACAGCACTCAACACAGTATGCAACAAAAAACAACTCATTGTCTTCTTCCACAGGTTGCATATTCATCCACAAAAAGACCGGTGTGGGGAGGAGGCCACCTTCTTTGTGCACAGTGTTAAAACACAGCAGCTCACTGTTCAGGTTTGTAAGATAGTGTTACACACATGACTCAGCGTAGCTGGTCGGACCCAAGACAGTCTGCATCATGCCCATAAGTTTGCGAAAAGCAAAGCTGGCATGGCTAAAATGAAGGCCTCAGATTTTAATCAAGTCTTCATATTCAGAAATAATGCCTAATTTTTGGGAATGATCCTCTGAACCTCTGTGTCAGTATATGTATTTATCACATTAAGCTGACAAAGACCTGAACCTCCATCAGTCAGTCAAATATCTTCGGGGGGTATGGACTTTAATTTCGTCATTGTAAATATTTTACATCTCTGTGTATTCTTACTTGTTGGTTCAGGTCAAAAGAGTATGAGAAGAAGACTCAGCTTGGCATCCTAAGGTTGCCCTAGTCGCCTCCTCAACTTTACCTCAACATGACAGTGGTTAGCGCTTCCCTGCTGGGCGCTCTGGAGCAAACAGCCAGATCAAACTGAAGGCCACGCTCCAGGGTGGGTACATAGAGACTCATAATATAACCAAATACCTAGTTAATGAGCTTATCCTCATCGTTCTGTCCTTAATCACACAATAGATTCTTGCTGTGGAAAAGCCTCCACCCAAGATTGCCTCAATCCTCTCTACAAAGCTAAACCACAACAGACCAGCCAAAGGAGTAATGGATCTGTGACCACTCCAACACTTTCCTCCTGTCTCTGTACAAGCTTCGTCTCCGACCGAGTAGCTGATTCCCAGAATGGCTCTAATAGAAGACCATTTTAGCTCACATGAGCTCTTTCTTGGCTTCGAAGCCTGCAGCGGTCCATCTCCTGCCACAGCAAACGTAAGTCTGCGACTCCCACAGCCTGCTGTGAGGAGAACTCCATCGCCTCGTCACGATTTGACCTTTCAGAGGGGGCCCCACAGCGTGAGTCTGGGCTTACTTCTATGTATGACTTTCAGTGTGCTGACTTCTCACCTCACTGACCTACACAGCATGTGTTTTAGCATCAGTAATAAAAGTGTGATTAAAAATGTTTTTTAATCAATATGGGGCCATTACAGATCATCAGGGTTCATTTGGGGAGATCCATCTGACTGTCACCTTTCACCAACCTGAGGAACAAACTCATCGTTCTAGTTAGCAGCTTGCAGGTACAACAGAAAAGGCAGCCTTGCTAGTGCTAGCCAGCACGACATTAACAGAACCTTTGATGGCTCTTTGATGGTATTGCTCTGTATTTACTCGGTTTGATGCTGTGACTGAATCAAGCGTAACAAAAGAACCAAATGATTTTACTTTCATGGTGACAGTGAAAGTCATATAGCTAAGTTGGAGTAGCTATGATAACTCCTTGTGTTGCCTGGGGAACTTATTCGCTGCAGTGACAGCGGCACAGACTCTACGATCCCGTCTGTGTTGCTCGACCAAACCTGGAACCCCACCCGCCAGGACACATGTCAAAAGAGGACAATCAATCCTGTCTTCAATGACAAGTAAGCTCATTTTTTATCTGTTGCTTTATGATTTGCCGACCTGGTCTTAGACACTGTTTATCAAGGTTCAGAGGTTGAGACTTAACCTGGCATCTTTCTGTAACCTTCTTTCATCACAGCTTTGAGTTTGATGTGTCACTTCAGGAAGCGCAAACAAGGAAGTTGGATGTGGCGGTGAAGAACAACAAAATGTTCCACACGGGAGAAAGGACATTGGCATGGTAGTTCACGCTGCTTGAAGTGGACCCATGTCTTTTTTATTCGTAACACAAGTTTTCAAAACAAATTTCAGCTTCACTGTGTTTCCAGAGTTGTCCAAAGTTTTTATTTCATTTGGGGTACAGAACCAATGTCCTGCCTTTAGTCCGCTGCAGTTTGAAATTCAGTGTGGATAAATGACTGAATTTTCATCCTCTTAGCTTCTGTCCACAGGTGCTGGTCAATCTTTCACAGTTGGATCTGATCAAAGGCACCACAAGACTGAATACGATCCCAAACTTTCTGCTCTATGATTCCAAATGAAACAGTAGTTGCAAATATTTCTTAGCGTTTTGTTATGAATGTGACACAAAGTTGACTTTGATGTATTATATCAGATCTAAGCTGAAATTGCAGATAGTACTATTCATCTTCCTCCAGAGACTGTATACATTCCTTGCAGTCATTACTTTTGTACAAGAGAGAAAATCATAACTTAACCAGCATCTAATCTTGTCTAATATTCAGTAAGAAAGCAGCCACTGTTTTAAAATCTGGTTGGAGCAAGGCCCTCTCTAGTCAATACTAATACTGCTTTGCATTACTTATTTGATTGATTTGAGTATAAGAATATTCCACATCTTTCCTCTCTAGGTACGAGCTCACTGCCAGGCCTGAAGGAAATGCAGCTAGCATGTGGGCGATCTGTTTTGCATCTTAAAGAGTAGCCACTGCAAGGCAAAGCACATGCCTGTTGAACTGTATATTCATTTGTCTTCTGATTACCAGCACATACTGTATGATAATATCCCAAACCCCAGCCATACTTAAGATCTTGCTGAATAAATGGTTTGAAGTGTCTCATCTCATTTCGATACCCCACATGATTTAACAAAAATATTCAGATTAGAATATACTGTTCTGAAATTATCTTAAACAGAGCAGACAAATAGTTGCAAATAGACTTTTTAAACATGCTTTAGTATCCAGGACACTCAACATATGCATTTGTATCAATTTATTGTAGCTTGTTTGGACTGATAGGTAGAAATTATTCTGATTAATAATGCCTGTCACTTGTTTCCATGAAAAAATGTATTTAATCACTTAAAATTCTTGTATTTGTACTCTATTGATAAACAAAGGGTAATGTCTTTATTTCCAGATATTTTTGTGAGATGTTTTTTTTGGTGGTCAAACCAAATTTATCCTTTTGTATTTTCATATGGAGAAATAGCTGTATTTACAGTTTGATGTAATATATCAAAGGGAATTAAAGTTAAATAAATCAAAAAAACTATTTTGTTTGTTGCAGCTGTCCATAGATGTTGCATGGAGGAAGGTTACACACATTGTTAATGCACGGTGACACCCATACTCAGCTGGATATAAAATAATAAATAAAAATGTTACAACCTGCTTGTGCATATCTCTATTTTATTGTAAAACATATTTTTTAGATACATAGAAAGTACTAACAACAGCTTTCTGCATTTATGTAGAATTTAAATAATTCAGTAGCTGGGTCATTGAAGGTTCCAGTTCTGTCGTTTATAGCCTTCTAAGTGTCTGTAAACTTTGTTTCAGCTGACATTTATATCAAATAAATATATTTAAGCCAATAAATGTTTGAAATGATTTTCAGTGTAGTGAGTGGTTGGTTGTCAAATTATATACTACTCCATACTTTTACACTACCATCCCGCTTCTGGCACACATTTTAATTGATTAAATAAATGAATTGTTGGTGCCTAGTTTTACAGGCTGCTCGTCGAGTTGACATCGTAACTCGCTCAATTGACTCTGCCAATCACAGATGCGCTGCCTCCACCGTCACTGTCATGGTGGCTCGTTGACTGATAGACTCCCACACCCTCTAGGTATAATCACATTCACTGACCCTGGGAAAACTCATTATCTGCAGTAACAATCCGTTTTTATCTTAACTGAACATTCGACCCTCATGACCTTTAAGCATCAGGCGCGTAGATCACGACTATAGAAATGGCGTCAGACGCGAAATTTAAACACCATGGTGAACTCAATGATAACGTTCCATGGCGAGAATTAAAGAAATTTAAAACGAAACTACCACAGAAACTGCCCTTGTTTAAATGTTACGATGAAATGAAGAGACACGGAGACGATCGCGTTCAAGCGACAGGAGAAATTTCGAAGTCACTGAGAAAGGTTTGTAAAGCTTCTTAATTAGCCGCGTTTAAATCCGCTGTCAGCTGGCCGGTGCGTGTCGGGGCTCTAAAGTTTGTAACGTATTGTTGTTTAGAAAACATTGTGTAACCTTACTGCGCTGTAGGGCGCTGGCTTTTGCATCATAATGTCCTGTTTTGGTTGAAGTCTCCATATTTAAATACAAGTTGAAGTTTAGCAAAGGAATGTCGGAGTGGTGTGTGTAGTGGCTCAGAGGGACAGTGCTGTAAGCTTCGCATTAGTTCTGAATGGATTAAATTCAGATGAGAATGCCTGTGGGATGTTTGTAAAAGCGCAACAATGTGTGTACAAAGCGGTAAGGCCTCATGACTCGACGTCGCAGCTCCATTTTGGTTCAAGCTTGGTGTAAAAGGCCCGACAGAGGGTGAATGTTGACTGCTTTGTTTGTTTGTTGTTGTGAGTATAAATTAGTGTGTTGGTTAATAAATTCAGTCCAAACTGTTATTCTCGCAGTTCTGAAACAGCCCGATGCAATCAAACTAATGGAAGCGGCCTGTCAGTCGAATTGCACCTGACAGCAGCCGAACAACTAGATGTGTAATCCAACTGAGCATCTGTGTGAGTTAAATAGTTCACTAATGTGCTTATTTTTGCCTTTATCAATAACGGGATAAGCCCTCCTGTGAGCTGTGGAAAAAAGCATGAAGGCGTCGTCTTTAAAACTCCCCAAGAAGGTAAGTGTTTCCATTAAAATTAGCCGCATAATGTAATTCATGTTTAATTTTACTGCTCTCGGAAATGCATTTAATGTCCTGCTTTGCCGTGAATTTCAAGATTAGAAATTACTATCAGAGGCTTGAGATGTGAATCTGATTTTTGTTTCTTTTTCCCTCTACAGGTAGATCTGCGAACCAGTAAGACTAATTTTTCTTATTACTCTTTATGGATGGCTGCAGTAGCTTTCTCACGAAACGCACACATGCACACACACCAGTCATTACATCCTCCTCTCTTTGTCTTTGCTGTATTGAAGATGGTGCCCATGGCCGCCGTGTCATGACTGCAGCTTGAAATATTTTATATTAACTGTGTGTCTTTGTGGCTGCTCATGTTGTTTTTTTTAAACATCCGTGTAACCGACCTTAATATAGTCTACGTATCCAATTTGACCACAGCCACCCATTATTTCGTCTTTATTATTTTCCCCATCCCTTTGTCTTGTTTGTCTTTCTATTTCATTTTCTTCTCTGTTTAGGAACAGATAGTGGACCTCTTAATTGTGTCGAGAGGAGTCCTCCCGGCACAATTGGGTGATAAGATGTCTATTTGGATAGTGAGCTTATTTAGAAGACTGTAGGGTTTAAGAACTTTTAGGCCTAAATAGGTAGGTAGAAAAAGACTGGCTTGGGTTTGTTTAAGCTACTGATGGTGTGATCAGGAAGAGTGAGATGTAGGGTTAGAGCTAGACGGGTGTGGTGAGATATAGGAGGTCTCTTCCAGGGCTCTTTAGTGGATCAGATAGGTTTAGATAATAGTTCATTGGTCCTTAACTTCTACAGGCTTGAGTGTGTGACAGGAGGATTTTGGTGTGAGTTTAGTGGAGATTTACTAGATGATGAAATGGTTTTGTGGTGCTGTGCCATGACTATTAATTTCTACTCTATACAATAAGCTTGGATCAATATTTGCACTAACCCCTTTCTTTTTAGGTAAATCTACAATTGGTGAGTCCTATTTTTATATTCTCTTTAAGTCTGTTGTTGGATGGTTGCAGTACCTTCTTAGCATGTCTCTAAATGAGGGCTGAACATTTAATTGAAATGTTATGCTTATGCAGTATAGAAATCAGCCAAATCAGTTTATTTTCAGTGATAAAATTTAAAAATTATCACTAAAATTATGGCTACCTCAAAATTAAAAATATCCTCCAGCCCTGCTCTAGATTTTTTTTTATGTTAAGTTTTATTAGACTGTAATAAAATCCATTAGGGTTGTAATGTCTCTCATCATCATCACACAAACACTTCCACTTTATTTCTAAATAGTGAAAATGATAAGCTATAATAAAATAGATTTTAAAACCTAGCAGAAATTACTGTTGGGACACATTTAAATTTTAACCATACACCACCTTAGACAACTCTGGCAGCTAACACGCCTACATAACCATAACCCTATTCCAGTGATAAAGTAGCAGCTGCACGAGCTATTCAAAGTTTGCTCCACAGGTAAAGAGATCTGACCTGTGTGTGACCAAAAACATCAGCAAACTATGAAACTGTGGTAAAAGAGGTAAGTGGCTTTAAACATACAATGTGAGCTGTTACTGAAAACTGAACTAGGTTTCCTCCATTTCCAATCAATCCTTGCTTCGTGTCCGGCGTGACCATTGGTTTATCCATCAACATAGTTTGCTAATCAGTATGCAGCGTCTGTCATCAGCTGCTTACTCTGATGGATCTCAAGCAGAATTTCCTCGTGGATCTTCAAAGCGTAGGTCCTGGTGGTTACAGTCTTCAAAAGTAAGTGCTGGTTTTCCTTTACTATGTGCTGGGTGTTGCTTGGCGTGCCATAACTAACTCATTCAATTCAGCTTTCATCTGGAGTTCATCCTACAAAGAAAGAGGATTCGTCTTTGTTTGTTATTTTTGTTATTTTTGGAGCGCGTGCCATCTCTTATCCATCCATCCCTCACCAACTTTGTCTCGGCCGCCGAGCCGATCTCTCGATCTATCCATTTCCTCGTTCATCCATCCAACATGATATTCCCTGCCCCCCCATTCATCTACAAAAATTTAGGGTTGCGTCTCTGTTTGTTATTTTTCTTATTTTTGGGCCGCCGTGCCATCTCTTATCCATCTATCCCTCACCAACTTTGTCTCGGCCGCCGAGCCGATCTCTCGATCTATCCATTTCCTCGTTCATCCATCCAACATGATATTCCCTGCCCCCCCATTCATCTACAAAAATTTAGGGTTGCGTCTCTGTTTGTTATTTTTCTTATTTTTGGGCCGACGTGCCATCTCTTATCCATCTATCCCTCACCATCTTTGTCTCGGCCGCCGAGCCGATCTAACGATCTATCCATTTCCTCGTTTATCAGTCCAATATGGCAGTCTAGCCATTCAAATTTAGCCCTCCTTATCCGCCTGTTCTAATCATTTAAACATCTGATGTTTAGATGATTAGACCTAATAACTGCCATGTCTTTTAATTGTAATGGGAGGTTTGATATACACTACTACAGGAGTGGGTCTTCCACCCATTTCTGCTGTTGTTCATATCAAACCCCTCCCTCTATATAAGCCTTACAGAGAAAAATTGTCTTGTGGGGTGGGTAAAAAAAAAAAAAAAGACTGACTGTTTTCAGTCAGTGTTTTTATTTTTTTTCTTCTTATGTATGACAGGGAGGGTTTGTGTATGTGATTTGATAGGGCTGCAGTAGATGATAGGAATAGTTTTTGTAAGTTGATATGTAGTGTAGGTGCCTTTCCCTGCAAACAAAGCCTTAAGTCTGTCCATCTTTTGTGTCCATGTTTCTGATAGCCGCCGTGCTATCACTTGTCGCAGCACCTGTCTGCCTCTGTGTTTCTCTTCAAATTTTTTTTTTCTGCGCGTCCATCGTCCATGCACTGTGGTTTTCCTTGGCCACTGTGTCCAGCCCATCCATCTATAAATAATTATGGTTGCGTCTTTGTTTGTTATTTTTTTTGTTATTTTTGGGCCGCCGTGCCATCTCTTATCCATCTATCCCTCACCAACTTTGTCTCGGCCGACGAGCCGATCTACCGATCTGTCATTTCCTCGTTTACCCATCCAACATAACCCCCACCCAATTAGTCTACAAATAATTATGGTTGCGTCTTTGTTTGTTTGTTTTTTTGTTATTTTTGGGCCGCCGTGCCATCTCTTATCCATCTATCCCTCACCAACTTTGTCTCGGCCGCCGAGCCGATCTAACGATCTGTCATTTCCTCTTTTAATCAGTCCAATATGGCAGTCTACCCATTCAAATTTAGCCCCTGAGTTTTCCTTGGCTGCGTGTCTAGCAAAACCACAGTACTATGGTTGCCTATTTTAATTTTGCCATCCAAGATGACTGACCATCTGTTCTTCTACCCGACTTGAGTCTGTATAATCGATTATTAAAGTATTTTATTATTTTTTCCTGGTGAATCTACAAACAAGTAAGTCCAGTTTGCTTATTTGTGGCTGCCATGCCAAACCTTTCTTTCTGTCTCTCTCACACAAACACGCACACATACACACACACTGAATCCTTACTTAACCTATCCACTGTCTCTTTTCCAATAAACCTGTTATGTCTTGGCCTCCGTGCCTCACAAACATACACACACATAAATACTGTGTATCTGTCTTTGTCTGTGTGTCTTTGTCTGTGTCTTGTCTCTATGTATCTTGTCTGTCTTATCCGTTTGTCTTTGTTTTGTGTCTGACCAGACTGACAGTCAACTTTTTTTTTTATTGTACAGTCTATGTATGTTGTCTGTCTCTTTATGTCTGTCTATTTGTGTCTCGTCATCTGTGTCTGACTGACGTTAGCTTTATTGGACTGTCTGTATCTTGTCTTGCTCATCTGTCTCCTTTTGTCCTTGTCTGTTTGTCTTTGTCTGTCTGACGGACTTACATTCAGGTTAGCTTTAATGGACTGATCAACCAACTGTCAAATTGGCTTCATTCGACTGTCAAATTAGCTTTATTGGACTGACAGATCAGAAACCTCCACTTCTAAAGCAGTACAGAATATTAACATTTACAGATAATTGACAATAACTAAATTCATATGTAAACATAAACAATCTTACTAAATATAATGGCAAAAAATAACAATTACCTTCAGTTTAACTCATGATCATACAGGACAGAAAGATTGGCCATTAACGTAAGGATGAAACAAGTCTGGTAGATGAACATGGCACATGCCATGACTATTTATTTCTGTCTCTGTCCAATCAGCATGGATCACCTTTGGTGCAGCTACTTGTTTTCAGGTAGCTCTACAAAAAGTAAGCGTCTTTTTTTTTTTTTTTTTTTTTTTTTTTTTTTTTTTGCTGCTATATGAAGGTAATTGGACTTGCTTGAGATACTGGAACACCTTTCACTTGAAGGGTTTCTTCAGTTCTGTCCACTTGCCTTTGTAAAGCACTTACAAATGACCCAGATGACTGGATGAGAAGCTTCAAAGAAAAGTAAGTGTCATTTTATTTTAAATTCTGTTGTTTCAGCTTTTTTGTTTTCACCATGCCTGTGCTGTCTCGGCCACCCTGCCTGTATTTGTCTGTCTGTGTCTCTTTCTTTCTTTGTCTCTAGCTTTGTTTGGGTCTATCTTTGTCTGTCTGTCTTTGTTTTTCCTTGTCTCTCTGTCTTTGGTTTTTTTTTTTTTCCTTCTCCATCTCTAGCTTGTCTCTTTTGGCTGTTTCTCATTGTCTGTGTCTGTCTATCTTTTCCCTCCATGATGAGCCTTTAGCACTATGTACCACCTAAACTTCAGGGTTTTTCTGTGATTGCTGGAGAAAATTCTGTGATTGGTTTTAGACTGCTTATTAGTTTTTCCTCTTTTCACACCTTGTACTTTGAGAGTAAAGTCATTCATAGTTTCATTCCAAATTGATATAAAGACCAATTGGTGATGCTTTGAATATTTCCTTTATTGCATTTTAGAGTAGTGTTTTATTTGCTACTCCTATTTACTACATTACCAGTGTAGTTGTGTTGCTGTCAAGATCATCACTACCCAAGTTTTGACATAAGTTTTATGTTTACTGTACTTCACATTTAATTGGATTTTGAAGTTAAAGTTGGCTTGTCTCACTCTGCCAAGTCTAATTTCAACTGGAGTCTCAAGTAGAACCTTTTGAGTTGGTAGGTCTGGAGTGGTATAGTTTCGTATCCGTGTTTATTCGTGCGCCATGTTGGGAGGCCTCCCGGCAGGGGAATTTTATCCCACCCCTGCAAATCGTTACATTTCTAGGGTACGGTAGCATCAATTGCTGACGAAAAATGCGGCATCAACGGACTTTGATATTTTGGCCATTTCCGTATGTACATGGAATTGTCCTTAGAACTGTTTATTGCTTGACTGTTACCGGGCAGTAGCGCGTTTGGGTTCTCTGGGAGAGAGTAAACCTGGCAGAAAGACACAACTCAGATACCTCCTAATAGGATTCTTAAGAAGCTACTGGACACCCAATTTAGGTGTATATGTTTAAATTTTCAATCTATTGGTGATGAGGTTGACAGCAATGATAGCTATGAAAACCAAACTGATGTCAAGTGTCCCAATTTATATATTTTACAATTTGCTATACTGAGTTACCTGGTGTTGACATACTTGAAATGGAAACTTCATACTGTGGGCTGAATGCCAGAGAAGGTTTTAAGGTTAACAGGTATTGAAGTAGAAACAGAGCATAGAATTAGAGCCAGATGCTGCAGGGACAGTACTTGTGTTAGAAGTATTGCCCTTGTTAACAGGGGTGAAAATTGACAGCTTGTATGAGTTTGGAATTGTCTGAAATAAGATTTCCATTGTGGAAGATCTACCTCCTAGGATTTCCCTTTGTTTCCCTTTTTTTTTTTTTTTTTATACTTTGTCACTTTTAATCATTGACTGCTGCTCTTGTCACACCTTCAGGGGGAACCATTTCCTACTTTGGCATCATTGTTTTTACATGTTTGGTAAGATGTGGCAGTAGCCAATTGACAAAGCAAGACGGCATGAAATGCTTAACCTTGATTTGTCCAAATTCAACAGACTCCTCTTCTTACTCATCAGTCAGTATCTACACATTTGATTTCTGACATAGTTGGACAGCACAATTCCACGGTGAGATCCTCTCTTTGTGCACATGTCCTGACAGAACCAGCAACAGTTGGAGCAAACCTTCACATATTTTATCCAAATTTGGCAGTCATAATCAGGGATGAGCTAGGATGTCTTAACACTACAGAGAACAAGGTCAACAGAGTCGACTCGTATCACATAAGAAGGCAAGGCTTTTCTCCTTCCCCTTTTTCTCTGTGTGTGAGGAATTCTGTGCTTTAAGTAAAATTATTGGTAATTTAGACTCTGTTGCTGATTGTTTAAGTTGTGCTTTTAATGTATAAGTGACTTTAAGGTATTTAAGAAATTGGGAGGGTAAAACTAGCCTTACAAGTAAGCATATAGACCAATGCACCCCTACGGAGTTTTGTGTGCTGTGGTTGTGCAGTTTCCAAAACCAGACAAGGATCCATCTGCTTTTGTGAATCCGCTGACCATGGTATGCTCTTAAGATCTTATTCCAAGACGTGTGCAACAGTTGGAGATAATTTTAGAGACTGCATAACAGCAATATAAGTGTATATGCAAGAAAGCTTGTAAAATATTACCACGTGTAGGTAATGTGAAGAGTCTGAAGCATTTGGGTAAATTAGGGTCAAGCCTTTCAAGTTGTCTGCTTTGTCAGTAGTCTACAACCACATCTTACAAAGCATGTAAAAACAAAGCTGAATTAGGAAATGGCTCCCTTTCGTAGATGTGACAACAGTAGCAGTGAATGCTGGAAAGCTACATGAAGAGACAATGAGACCTGGGGAAAATGTGGTGTGATTGTTAGGCTTAATGTAGAGAGAGGAACTTTAGGGAAGCTACAGAATCGGGAGCTGAGGAGGAACTTTTTGTAGAGAACTGGGTAATAGCTTTTTCGTGCTTAACGAACCAGGACACTGCATTAAGCTTTGTCCCAAATGGCTCGCCAAGCTGGCCAATCATGGTCTGAAGTGTTATTCAGATAGTTGAATCTGGGAAGTTACAGACACCTGTTAGCCAATGTTGGAAATGTGTGGGTGGAGGGAGTTTTAGATGTAGTTCAGACATATCAAATCCTGTTTGATCACCTTAGCAGGTTGCCAGCTTTGTGTTTTGAACCTTGTTGAAATGCAGATTAGTCTGCATTAATAGTCTGTGCATTTAGATTCAGGATCTAGGTAATGTCATGGCATTGTTTCTGGTTAATGTCAGACCAATGGACAAGGATGGTTTTAGCCCATTGTGGCTGGTTTCAGTTTGGCCCAGTATGACCCAGGCAGTGGACATGATGGAGTTTGCTCCAGTATTCACAAGGAGGACCCAGGAGAGACACCAAAATCTCCTCTGTAGCAAAAAGGTTAGCTGTGGTGCCCTTGTTTAGTTCTGACAATTCGGTCCTGTCACAGCAGCAGCTGATATTACCCTAATGTGCTCTGACTATTTGGCCACAAATTTAGTATACAGTGGTACAATTGAAATGTCTAAAAAAATAACTTTTGTACCTGCAGAATTTGGTTAGTCCACTCAAAGAAATCAGAGGCATTATTAGAAAATTTAATAAAGTACAGGAAAAGGAATACATCTCATTGTGTATTTTTTTTT
>BRZM01004819.1:0-14275 GCA_033238685.1 Lates japonicus
AAATGCAGTGGTAAAACCTGTGTTGTGGAATTTCTCAGTTTGTTTGTGCAGATATCGGCACACGGCTAGCAGAATCAACCATCATCCAAAAGCACATGATCTCGACGCTGCCGGGGGTAAGACTTTAGTCGCTTTGTGCTTGGATCGTATTAAAATCAGCCTCGTAAAACAGCAGGAAATAAAGACAGACCCCAGTGTGATTCCTCCTAAAGGATAAACTGCTTTTGTTCTCAACAGTGCACAACTGCAGCAATGGAATGCATGAGGCAATACATAAGTGAGCTCCTGGACTTCATTGCAGATATGCACACACTAACCAAACTCAAAGTAAGTCTTTTTCTTCATGTGAGTGCTACAATGTATATAGTATCTTATTATATATTTCTTTTTTCAACCTTTAGCCTCCTGTGTGTTTGCCAGCATTATCTTTCTCTTCCTTCAAACTTGTGATTCAGAGCCATATGAAGGCTTGCTGTCAGCCACTGCATGAGGACACATTCGGGGGGAACCTGAAAGTGGGCTTGGCACAAGTCGCTGCCATGGAGATCAGCAAAGGCAATCACCGTGATAACAAAGCTGTGGTCCGTTATCTTCCCTGGCTTTATCACCCTCCATCCACCATGCAACAAGGGTAAGAATGACAAAACCACACACAAGTTTAGTGATGATTCCATGACTTCAAGGGAATATTCGCAGAAGTGATATACAATGAAACAAATATCTATCCTTAAAAATAGTTTTGGTTTTATTTTCCTAGATTCTGAGATATCTGATTGGATGGAATTAGGTTTGTAGTATTAACAGAATTGAAAAAATACATGAAAAACATCTCTTTTGATAATAAATGTCCCATGTTGTTTGAATAATTCACAGATCAATTTTCATTTGAACTAATTTAACAAAAAAATAGTCTTTATAAAAGCTGTTTACAGTTTGTTGCTGCATGGGCAAAAAACATCACACTAGAGATAAGTGAGTAAATGTCTTTTTTTCAGATATAATTTAGGTGAATTAGCCATTTAAATGATGAGACATGGTGTATAATCCTGAGAAATATTAAATTAGTATTTTGGAGACAACATTCTGTTGATCTGTAAAACCGAATTTCACCTTTTTTTATCTGCAGGCCAAAAGAATTCATCGAGTGCGTGTCCCACATCCGACAGCTGTCCTGGCTCCTTTTGGGCTCTTTGACACACTGTGCCCTGCACCAGGGCTCCACCTCCTGCATGCCCATCCCTCTAGACGCTGGCTCCCACATCGCAGATCATCTTATTGTCATCCTCATTGGCTTCCCAGAACAGTCCAAGGTCTGGCAGATACAAATCCCTTCTAATGATCCCACGTAAGATGTGTTAATATAATATCTATAATCACCTCACTGTCTTTATCTCCCCAGACGTCAGTGCTGCACATGTGCTCTCTGTTCCACGCCTTCATGTTCGCCCAGCTGTGGACCATTTACTGCGAGCAGGCGGCTGCTGCTCCGTCCCTGCAGAACCAGAACCAGACAGAGTTTTCTTCCAGCGCCATCCTCACTGGCCTGGAGTTCTGGAGTCGGGTTACACCCAGCATCCTGCAGCTGATGGCCCACAATAAAGTGGTGAGTGCTCTGCCCTCTTATTTCCCACTGGGGATCTTGCTAAACTAGCTAAGGTAGGAATAGGGGCCTTAAAATATGAAATGAGCAAATTAATTCCCTTTGAGTTGTATGTTTATATGAATTTTTATTCTTTTCTCTGGTAGATGGTGGAGATGGTGTGTCTTCATGTCATTAGTCTAATGGAAGCCCTGCAGGAGTGTAACTCAACCATATTTGTCAAGGTTCAGTATAACTAGTATTTTTTTCCACATGTAAAATATGGGATCGCCTTAACAATTAGCCTGACTTCTCCATGTTTATTCCTCTCTTTAGTTAATTCCTATGTGGCTACCCATGATTCAGTCAAACCTCAAGGTAAAGCTTTTAAAAAGCTTTCTGCCATTATTGACAGAGATTAATAACATGCAAGTAAGTTGACTTTTTTGATTTCAAATTAAAAAACAGTCTTCCCTTCTTTCCTTCCTTCATTAGCATTTATCTGCGGGGCTGCAGTTGCGTCTCCAGGCCATCCAAAACCGGGTGAACCACCAGTGTCTGCAGGGCCAGACGTCCGGAGCCCCTCCATTCGCTCTGCGCAAATGGCTGCAGTGCACCCAGTTCAAGATGGCTCAGGTGGAGATCCAGTCGTCTGAGGCTGCCTCACAGTTCTACCCCATGTGATCTACCCCCTGGTCACATCGGGGTCGTCTGGGTCCTTAGACCTGCATGCACCTGCTCCGGCTGAACCCTCTGACCAAAAAAAAAAGAACTCTTACGTAAGCTGATGCTGTGTGGGATTCATTTGGACTGAATCATTCAGCACCTTTAGAATAATACCTATATATAGTATATGTACAGTAAATCTATGCTATTTTAAAGTACTAGCTCTGGAACTAATAATTAAAGGTTTGGTAGGCTTGTGTGGGATAATTGCATCAGGTGCCTAACTGTTGTATTCAACAGATTTGAAGAGTCAGTAGATGACTAAGGGAATTTCTATAGACCTGTGTTAGTAATAGTGAGGGTCTGAAAGCGAATGCTTGTTGAACCTTAGATATGATCACTCTGTGACATTCAGATTGTTACTTTTTAAGTTGCTTGGTTGCAAGCTGGATAATAAAAGTATGAGTTTTTCTAAACATTGAGACACTGTCAATTCATATGAATTGCAGACCCCTTCAAAAATTCAAATGTGACATTTACTGCCCTTTGATGTCCTGACTGACGTGGAAAATGTCCAGTTTACCATAATGCCGATGGCAGAGTGATAAAATCAGTCCTGTGTGTGTTTTTTTTATACTCCTCTGGACGAGAAACTGAACCTCAGGTGTCTCCGGGAAAATAACATGACATGCATTACCCAGCTCCCCGTCCGAGATCCTTGTCAGGACTGTCAGTCATGCTGCCTCTCGCCATCAGAGCTCAGATCGATCAGAGGCCAATCTGAGTTGCAGCAGCAGCTTTGTAACTCGATAAGGCGGAGCCAGACATTGGAGGTAAACAAGACTATTTCGGTTGTGCCCCCCCCCCCCCCCCCCCCCCCGTGTTCCTCCCCGCCCCAAAGTGGAAAGCCCCCCCCCCACTCCCTGCCCTCCTTCTCTGTCCCACATCATTGGCAGCAGCAAAACAGATTGGCCCACGCATATACCAACCAAACACAATTACCTTTGGCCTAATGTGGTTTGTTGTGATTAAGCATTGTTGTGAGGTCTAACCGCATTACCACGAAGCTCTTGTCTGAGAATAACAGATGACATGACAGCAGGGCTAGAAAGCCGAACAGCACATTAATCTTTGTTTTGATCTTCACTGCTGCAAGGATTTCATTATCAAGCTTTAAGATGAATTAAATCTGATGATATAAATGTATTCTGCAAGAAGAAATTGGTTTATTGGACAAAAATAAGCCAAATTTGATTTGCATATATTTTTTAAAATTTTGCTTTTTAGTCAATGCATGTGTAAGAGGACCCTTGTTGAGAGGTGTAGTATAATGATATCACACAATATGACTAATGAACACACAGTTAGACACACACACTCCCTGGTGACCCCAAGCCAGCTGAATCAGGCTGCAGTGCCCCTTCTCATCAACCTCTAGTCTTGGCTCATCAAAGAGCCCCTCTCCTGCTGTGTGCCTCTGTGTGTGCGAGTGTGTATTAAAGTGATGCTAGATGCAGGTGTGTATGTGCATGTGTCCCTGCATGTGGATAGGTGTGTGTGTGTGTGTACGTGTGTTTAATCAAGTCCCCCTTGCTCTGGGGTTGCATCTGTCAGCCACTGCCACCGTTGTGATCGTTTGAACTCGCAGCCCTTTTCGAAAGAACCTCTCTCTCATTAGCGGCAGCTTATGTAATCAGTGTCCCACAGGTATCCAGCACTTTCCCCGCCCCTGCCTGCCTGCCTGCTGCCTCCTGGAGGACCATATGGGAGCGCTGACCTGATGAGCAGGCAGCTGGAGGTACTGAGGGTAATTAACACTGACCAAAGGCCTCTCAGGCAGAGAGGGTGTGAGTGGGTCCTCAAAAGATTGTGAAGGTCAGCTTTGAAAGGACTGTGCGAGCTCTCATATATACACATATACACACACACATGCATACACACTCACGCACCTGCACGATGTATCACCAGGTGTGTGCATTGGTGACATTCCTTGATTAAAGAGCAGGTCGAGGGAGGTAGTCTCACACAGGCTGCAGCAGATCAACATAACTAGTAGTTTTGTACGACCCAAATTTTAAAGAGACTGTGTATCAGCGTCTCTTTCTCTCTATTGAAATACCTTCTGAGAGCCTCGTAAAGCTTGTTGAGACAGTGACAATCCCTGGTCCCCCCGCCTAGTGCTGTCACATTGCTTTTATTACAGTGAAATCCTCAGCGCCCTGGCTGGACAATGCATGAATGTTTAAATTGCTTAGAGTGTCCATTGGCATTACCGTCAAGTGGCACGTCTAAAGCAGGGAAGGCAAAGTAGTCTATGGTCACATTATAATTCACTGACATTCCTCTTCAGTGCTCTTCTGCATCAGCTTGTATCGTACAGGTTTGTCCCCCTTGTTTGTTTCACATCATTAGCTACAGTTAATGTATGATGCGCAAACAAAATAGAAATGGGAAAATGTCTACATGATTTAATGTAACAACGAAGCCTCTTTCGCAGAGTTTTGATCGATTAGTTTCTTTTAACTTCCTTTAAACTCCTCATTTTGTAAGATGTGTTCTTGCTTTACTTGCAGAAATCCTTCACACTCACACCCATGATTTTTTTTTTTTTTTTTTTGGAGACATTATTATTGATTGAGCTCAGAGCTACCACAATATGTGACTTATAAGTTGTCTTGTTTGCGTCATTAAGCCCCATGGAGTGGAATGGGCTTGATAATCGCAGTTCATTAAAGATGCACTGTGTGAGACAGACTGAAAACATGTCCTCCACTGTGGGGGGGCCCAGGAGACACGGCCAGAACAGCTCTGCCCAAGACATGAAAACGGCACAGCACAGCACAGCACAGCACAGCACAGTGCAGACAGGATGGGCACAGGCTAAATATAACAGCCTCACTTTTATCACCTTTGCCACACAGGGACCTGTTTGTCTGCTGTCACATAACAGCAGATTTACATCTACGCATACAGTGTGTCTCTTTAAACACAATAGACTGTAGGTCTGTTATTATGTACAGTTTTATTTACAACTGAAAGAGCTCAACCCAATAGAATCAACTTATATGCACATCTTTCTATCTATTTGAGTTATAATGCATAAATTTATGTTACCATACTATTGATTGCCATATAACCACATTAATGGCTTGCTCCATCAACATGACAACATTGACATAATTTCTAAATGGTAGCGCATTATTTAAGTTTTACTATGTATAAACATATGTTCTGTTACACTGTACATGAATTAACAGTCCAAATGAGATATTTAAATATCAATATTTTACATTCATGCATCCATCATTTCTCTCATATAGAATTACATGGTAGGTTATACTGTTAAGCTAGCCTATGTGCATGTTTAGATGCAAGCATGTGTTTTTCCAAATTCCCACAGTTTAGCCAATATCTATACTTAACAGACAGCCACAGAGTACAGCCCACTCTCACTGAGTACACTCATCTGCATGCACACTCACAGACAGACAGACAGACAGACGGACAGACACACACACACACACACACTCACTCACTCAAACACACACACACGCATGCACGCACAGACACACACAGATTTAATGTTTAAAAAAAAAAAAAAAAAAAGGCAGAGCAGCGTTGAGAGATGCTCCAGTTCAGCTCAGTTGTGTTTTTCCAGCAGGGATGTGGAGGATGCCTGTGACAGCACTGAGTCACACACACATCCCTGCTGAGGCCATCCTCTGTGCAACCTGATCTCTGGCTATTGGCTAAGTCTCCTGTCTCTCACCAGTCACAAGGTCAGCCCTGGGCTCATGTCCCCTGTTTCTATAGTGATGGGCTAAGCCCTTCTTGACAGATAGAAAAAAAACAAAAAACAAAACAAAGATTGTCAAATCCAATCCACGAAACACGGCTGAAGGCATCTATCTGACCCAAAGACTCTGAAACAACAAGATTTAACCAGATGACCTGTGATAGCACATTTAACTTGCTGGAGGAAGGAGGGAAGGGGTGGGGTGGAGGGGGACGACGACTTGCATTGAGTTAACAAATTAAAATAAACAAAAACAGGGGGTGGTGGGTGTGGGCTGGGACTGGCATATGATGCAGCACAGAAATAATGTATAAAACACACATTCACATAGCACATCATAAAGACCCCTGACATTTTAGCTGAAGTCTCAGGGAAACACAGAAAAGCATATCAAACACCCAGAGACAAAACAACTGATACCAAAACTCTTTGCAGAGCAAGCGTGTTTTCTGCATCAGTGTCTCAACAAACTGACAGCAGGCTTAAAGCATCGGAGCATCACAAATGAATTATATGGTTTATAAATTATTCACTTAAAAAACAGAGCTATCAAGAAATAAAATGGATTCATCAAGATGTTCCAAGATTTTTCAAGATGTGAGTAACTTACAAGACTGTTTTTTTCCCCTCTTAAGTAGAAAAATAAATTCAAAGGTAGATAAGTAAATAAATAGAGCAAATAAATAGATGAATGACTGAAGTATATTACATTGAGCCTAAGTCTTCAGTGGCATTTTTGGCATGGTAAAATAACCAGAACGTCCCATGTTGATGTCGTTGCTCCTCTCTCTCTCTCTCTCTCTCTCTCTCTCTTTTTTTTATATGGATTTCTTTAAATTGCATAGTCAGATGAATCCACATCTCAGAGCCAGGACTGAGTAACATCATGCCTCTCACAAAGCATCCGTCTCAAAAATGGAGAACAAAAGATGGACAGTGTGAGGATTGGTATATAAAAAAATGTTGCATTCTCTGTAAAAACTGCATGCACGTTATTGATTGTGTGTGTGTGAGGGGAGGAGTGGGGTGGGGTGGGGTGGGGGGCTGTCCTGTCTGGCCGCCCATGGGACTGCAAGGCTGCTGTATTGTCTGTTGCTCCATTGCAGATGTCAACAGTGTGTGAGGTCTGGATCTGCGGCAGACTGGCAGACAGTCCCTCTCCAGCCAGCAGCCAACCAGCCTGTCAGCAACACTTGCTGTTACTAAGAGCATAATGTTCAGCCTGCTGTGCCACTCTCGACACCATGGGGGTTTGTGGATCTTTCTCTCCGTCCTTTCTGCCTTGATATTTTTTTTTCCTTCCTTCCATCTTTTACAGCTCTTCTTTTGAGCTGAATGGTGTCTTCAGTCCGGGCGACTTGCAGGCAAAGAGGGAAGGTTTACCTATTTGAAAACCTTGGGTTTGAAAAAACCCTGTTGCATTCTGGGTTGAGATGGGATTGTTGTACTCGGGGGTAAGGTGAGAGACGTTAACGGTGATGTCACTTCCTGTGTCTACCAGGAGACAGTCTATACCACAGTGTTGTTCGTACCCATGGCCTTCTTGTTACGGATGCTCATGGCATATTCCCCGCGACTCGTCCCGTTCTCTTCTTTTCGTAGTGGTTTCCTGTGAATAAACATTTTCATAAAGTGAGGATAAATCCCTTGTCAAGACAGATTTGACGTTACATTCGCCCTCAGCTAAAGGCCATGCCATTAAACAGAGTTTCTAGACTGTTAACCTTTAGGCTGATTTGATTTCTCAGACTGCTCTGGTTGGATACGCTGGTCTCAGCGATCCTTTCTAATAAGCTCAATGTTCAAAGGTCACTTTTGCAAGGAGACAGGAGGGAAGGATGCATTGCAACACAGGGGATGAGGCAATTACCTACTCTGACTGGTAGATGCAATCTTCCCTCTAAGTAATGAATATGTGTGTGGCTGTCAAAACAACTTGGGAATAACATTGATACATAACCTCTAGTGAAAATTCCCTCTCACCACTGGTTGCGCTGTAATACTCTGTACTTTCTGTGAGTACGTTCTGGTGCAAAATAAAGCTGCAACACATGATCCCCTTGCTGCTGCTGGCCTGTGAAGAGCAGTATCATTCAATGCCACCCTTTTCATGCACTCCTAGGCGCCTTTGTGGTTATTATATTTGTCCAGTGTACTGTGGCTTCTGCGCCGACCCCCTCAGCTGCTCTCCCCTGCTCGGGCTTATGTAACTCAAGAGACAGATCTGAATACAGTTAGTACAGTCATTGTCCAGCTCAACACTGTACAGTGCCTTCACTGGCGCAGAGGACCCTTGAGCGACATCTTAGCTCAGCATCTCCTCTCCCCCCTCCACTGAAAGCCCCGGCTGGCTGGTCCAACTTTGACGAACAGTCATTCTCAGTCCAGTCCAGCACAAATCGTTTTCCTTTCTCGGGCATCGTGCAGAGAGGGAATCCTTACAGGGTGAAATGAGCTCATTTCTCAGTGGCAGCTCTGCCGGGAAAAAAAAAACTATATTTGTGAAGTTTATTTTGTTAGAGAAGTGATGCAAAAAAATGTAATTACTTTTTTAAAGAGGTTAGGTCATTTTTTGAAAGAAAGGAACAACATAATCATGCTCTTATGAATGAAACATTTTATTTATACAACTATACTATACTTTATACATTAAATGCAGCTGTTTTGGTATGGTTAGCCAGCTGGTAATATTAGTCAACTTTAGATAGATGTTGCTGTTAGGTAACTGACTTTAGGACTCTTCTCTACTTGTGATACTTCACACCACATTTTAACACATTCCATTATCGCTTAATTGCCACTTGTGGCTAGTTTTAATACCATTTTGTGGTGTTTTTGTACAATATTGAATTATATTCTTTCTGTTATGGTTTGATGGTGTTTTTGTTAATATGTCCATGGACTCATAGACTTGAATTGAACACTATGGCCTTCACAGTTGTAGCATTTTTGTATGAGTATATTAGAATTCATGTTGCTGTGCTCTCACATGCATTTGCACAGACACCGGCTGAATCATAATCAGTCTACACACTCTAATTATTCATAATTCCTGTGCTGTCAACTCAATTTGTCAGCTGTCTTTTTTGGTTGATCCCGTGCACTTTAGCCAATCTGATTTTGCCACACCTGTTCAACAACCATCTTGTTTGCTGTCAACACTGTTCCTGTCTCAGCTGTTTTCAGCTGTCATTTCAGTGCTGTGCATCACCCCTGTCCCCCCACCTCCTGTGCTCATCAGAGCTCCTCAGAAATCCTGCTCAGCTTGACTCCATCCCGTTTTTCAGTTGAAGATACATAAGAAACTTTCATCTGTCATCAAAGTCACTCTCGGGGATGTTTACCAGCCTTTAAAGGGTTTTGCCTCGATGAAAAAAATCTCAGCGGGGTCTAAATAATCAGCACTCTGGACATGCCTCCTCTGTAGGTTTTAACCATGCTAGAGAGATGGCTCTATGAACCATATTCAGTCTGTTGATCAGTCCATCACTTTGTTGAACTAAAACATATATATACTGTACATATATATATATATATATATATATATATATATATATATATATATATATATATATATATATATATATATATATATATATGTTCTATTTTAGTCTGGTGGCCCCCTGACTTTTCCACTAGCAGCACCATTTAGTTCATATGTTCATATGTGATTTTGAGTGAAATGTCTCAACAACCATTGGATGGATGGAAGTAAACTCCTTGACTCCTTATTTAGTACCATCACCAAGTCAACATTTAAGTTTGTCCAAGTCTTTGGTTTAAGTGTCTGCAAAAAAAACCTAACATAACTTTGTGTTTTTTGTGCTTATTAGCCAGTGTTAGCATACTAACAGGCTTAAGATAATGAACCTGTGCTGCACCAGCATGTTAGCATTGTCATTGTGAACATGCTGTGTTAGCATTCTGATGTTAGCATTTAGCTCAAAGTGCTGCTGTGCCTGAGAGCTAGCATCAGACCCTTAGTCTTAGTTATAAGTGAAGAGTCATATAAATATGTGCTCCCTTTCGCTTTTAACTGAAAGCAACACCGTGCATTAATTAACATCGAGTTTTTCTTTGACATAACACAGTCTCAGATTAATTATGATATTTGTATTGTTGATGTTTGTCGTGGCAAGATGCAAGATGGTTACCAATAGTGCTCACTTTTGCATTTAATTTGCCATGATTAGAGATTGTGGGAGGTGATGTGAGTTAATGGCTTTGAAAAAGTCCTAAACAAAGGCAGAGGCTGTGACTAATCCTCATGGGACTGTCAGCTAGGAGGTCACTGGCTCAGGACACCAGGGATACGTGCTGGCCATATGGGACAGATGCTGCTTGCTGTGTCCCTGTGGGACCTAGGGAAAGCCTGAGAGGAAACTGTCCAGCCCAGGGGTGGAGGCACATTCTGCTGCAGGAGATGATTGGCTGATGCAGCTGCAGCTGCTAGAATAGGATATAAAGTTTTTCTCTGGGGACAGATGGCATTGTTTATAGCCAGTCACAGAATTCACCTTCTCGGAACAGAGTGAGGTCGATATTCATTTAACGTTATGCAACTACACAGCTTACTAATGATTTCAATTTTACAAATATTTTGACAGGTCAGTATTTCATGTTATGTTTAAAATTCTGTTTGACACAGTGATATACAGCCTGTGGGGAAGGTCTTCAGCCCTGCTTATTTTCTCTAAGGATATCATCTCGCTCAGACTGACCACATGTCATCAGGAGGGCCACCACACAGGGCAGGCTGGGGCCTCAAATGGCGACCTCTACCCAGGCCTTCAATAATAGATGCAAGCACGATGACACATGGCAGGTAGCAGCTAACACTTACAGGTTAGATGAATATTTCCTTATCAAAAGCTGCTAATCACAGTCACACCTCCTGTTTGAAGTTTGGGGAATGGATTAGCGAAATTGGGACATGTGTTGGCTGTTTACAATTACTCCAGCCATCCCTAGGTGGAAGTGACATGTATGGTTCAAAGAAAAGTGTTAAAAACAGGCTGGCAAAAATCATCACCAGTTTGATAATTTGCTGGTACAGTAATTTTACAGAAAATAAAACAGAGGAAATTAATAAATAAGTAAATGAGACTTTTGAACCATTTTACTTCCAACAAGTGTATGCTCCTTCATTTATGTCTCTGGTTTAGGTAATTTGGATGTAGTGCATTGCCTTAGACAGGAACCACTTCTGATGTATTATCCGTCTTTGGACAAGCCTCCTCCCAGGCGGTAGTAATTGGGAAAAACATCTTCTAATGGTCAGTTGGTTTAGTTTACATTTGTTTACTTCGGATGTGAAATACCTGGACTGCTATATCATGTCTTTTACTTGATTTTGTAACACAATTTCAGATATTATCTGATCTCTGCTTGCACAGCCCTCCTGGTGCTGTGGACTCTGAATAAGTGTGTGAAAGTGTTTTTTTTTTTCTTTTCAGCCCCTTTGCTTCTAGCACGACTGGCAGACAAGATTATAACAAGGCGGGGCGGGACCTGCTGACTAGCTCTCCTGGCTGATATTTTCTGTCTTGCCAGTCTGTAATCAAGCTGAAACTGAGCGCTGCTGTGATTGTTCAGGTCCTGGCACCAGGGAAGACTGTGCGGCATGGAGAGGTTGTGTTTCGGTGTTGCTGTTGCCGTCGGTGGTGTGATGCTGCGGTCAGCTGTCAGCCGTCGAAACAGGCAAACAAGGCTCAGGCCGGCGGGCTGACTGAGTGCTGTCGCCTGCGGATGGGCAGACGGATGTCCCGTCACGGCTGGTTGTCGAGGCAATGCCCGCCGCTGTCAGGTGCTCGACGGGCATGCTGTCCGGGCAAGGCGTTCAGGGAATCATGTTGCCCAGCGTGTCTCATGTTTTGTTTCAGGTACTGTGCAGCATCGACTGACGGGGTACGGTCTGTTTTATGCTGCTGGTTTCATGGCATGTTGCTCTGTTCCGGATGGCTGAATGGTGGCAAACGGCTCGGCACGTGTCTGTTCGCCATTCTGGCTCGAACGGTGACCTGGCGATGCGGCTTTGATATGAGGCTATTCATCGCTTAACCAATCAGGTTGCTGCCGACGGCACGGCATCTGTTGAAGACGCAGACCGTTTGAGCCCTGGTCTTCTGCCCACAATGTTGACTGACGTTCGTGTCTGAGCGGAGATGACAGCTCAGCGGAAGTGGCGGGCTGAAGCACCTTCCGCAAGCCTCTCTCTCGGTGTCAGGCGGGTACTGACAACATGGGCGCGACCTGTCGAAACGCTGTTGGTGGTCGTTAATGGCTATTGGAGGTGACGTTAGTGAATCGACCTCGCTCTGTTCGGAGAAAATTCCCAGACAACCTCGCTGTTGTCTGTCCTCGGAAAACTTTGGTATCCGGCTCGCTGGCACCGCTGCATCGTAATCTCACTGCGGCTTGAAGTGTTTTCGCGGCTGGTTTTCGCTTTCTCGAGCTTCCCTAGATCCCTGAGAGACGCAACAGCGGCATCTGTCTATAATGGCTTCCTGACAATCTGACCGTGTGACCTCGCTGATGGAGAGATTGGTCGCAACCTCGTTTGTTTGGGATTTTCTAAAGCCGTAACTCACATCACCTCTCCCAACTGCTATGGAAATAATGCGAAACGCTAATGATGACTTGCGTCTTGCGTGGGTAAACATCGCAAATAATGCGCGGTGATCTGAGAGACTGTGCGATGTCGAAAACAGACGCTCGTGCGCGAATGGCTCGATTGAAATGAGAAGGAGGTTAACTGTTGTATGAACTCTTCATAACTGGACTAAAGGGTCGATGCTGACTCATTTGCAACGGCACTAAACAAATAACGTGGAATGCTGACACCGCGTGTTCCTGATGACGATAACTAACGTGGCGGTGCGGCACGAGTTCAGGTATCTTGAAGCCTGTTGGTAACGCTGGCTAATGGCAAAACCGCGAAGTTATGTTTGGTTTTGCGAACGCAAACCGAGCGATGATGCTGAAAGTCGAGGTTTGCTTCCATCCGTCAATGTTGTTGAGAACATTCGCTCAAAGATGCGTATGTTGTGAACTAGATGGTAACGCTGATGGTCGAGAACCGCAGACAAAATAGAACATGTATATATATATATGTGTATGTATGTAATATGTATGTATGTATGTGTACGACTATGTTTGGTCCTGAACTGAAAGTGATGGACGTCGGCAGAACAGACTAACTTTGTTCATCAGAGCCGTCTCTGGCGTGATTCGCCGACGTCGATTGTGACGAACCCGGCAGATACCGTCGAGCAATGGTATCGGTATTTGTGTTTCAGTGATTTCTTATCTTAATGACTGAAAAACGGGATGGGCTCAAGCTGAGCAGATTTCGAGGAGCTCTGACCAGAGGTTGGTGATACGGCGCTGAAAATGACGGCTGACAGCGGACGGGTTTGACTGCTGGTAGATGATTGACGGGCCAGGCAATGACAGGCTCGGGTGGCAAGTGCGCAGGATCGGCAAAAGACGGCTGACAAGTGATTGACAACACGAAAGGCCATGAATGTTAAAATTGATGACTGTTGTATTCGGCCGATAATACGAGCAACAGCTGTGCTCATGCAAAGTACACAACTGTGAAGGCCATGATGGTATGAGACTCACGTGAACGCTGATGCTGAAGCACCATCAAACATAACGAAAGGCGTATATTCAATGATGCCTGGCTTTTCATCAATATTAACAACCACGACATTAACCGATGATAGATATTAGTATCACGAAGTGAAGGTCTGAAATCGTTACTAACGACGGCGTCTGTAAAGGATGACTGGCCTGACACCGGCTGACGCTGCAAAGGCAACTGCCATTCAATATGAAGTGGCGAGCCGCTGGTTAACCAGCAAATATGTTTCGTTCATGAAACATGATTATGTTGTTCTTTCTTTCAGTGACACAACTCTTTGAAAGCGGTACATTTTTGCGTCGCTGTTAAACAAACTTCGCAATGGTTGCGACTACCGCTGATGAGCTCATTCACCTGTGAAGTTCCTCTGCGCGATACCGGAAAGAAAACGTTGTGCTGGACTGGACTGTTCGTCGAGATGAACCGGCCAGCCAGCGTCGAGAAAGGAAGATGCTGACGAATGTCGCTCAAAGATCCCTCGCCGGTGGGGCGCTGATGGCTGGTTTGACGACGCTGGCTGACATTCAGATATCTGTCTTATTACATAAACGAGGCGCAACGAGGTCGCTTTTAGCTCACCGGTCTG
>BRZM01004820.1:0-12634 GCA_033238685.1 Lates japonicus
AAAAAATGAAAAGCCATTACACTGCAGTTAAATGCATTTTGTCTTGACCTGTGGCTGCTTATCGAGTTACGTCCCACCACCGCCAGGCCGCGTCTAGAAGATTCCATCCAGCTTCTCAGGGCTAAGAATACACCACCACTGCTGGAGTTGTCCCATAGGAAATACAGTGCCTCATCTTTACTTCTTGAGTATGCTGATTAACGCTAAATGATTATCTCTCTGTGTGTCTGGTGTGATTGTGCACCACCCGCTGTTAAACAGTGTGTGTTGTTTGCAAAACAAGGGGCAAATGTGTCGAGTCCTTAATTAGCGTGTTTAAGCAGCCCTCATGATTCCCCCCTTGCATTGTGATATCCCCAGGATTGCTCAGCATTGTGACTAGTCTTATCTGGGTCTAATCCCGATTTGTTTGGTATTAGCCTGTTCACTTTCTCCCTCTCACTCAGTCTTTCCTTTAATTTCTTCATTTGTCCTTATCCTTTTATCCATTCCTGAACTTCCATGTCTTTTATGTTGTCCTTTCTTTCATCTATGCCATGTTCTCTGTTCTCGGTGCAGGAAGACTGCATCTCAATGTGGAGACAAATTTCAGCAAATTAAAAAGGGCTGGACAATAATAACGGTTTTTGTTTATCAATATATTTCTGAAGAAACATTGTGATGATATCATCTATTCATGTCAGTGCTACAAATTTCTCTTGTACAAAAAATGGTTTAGAGGAAGTTGTGATTTTTTTACACACATCCACAGTTTTGCCTCATGTAACGCACCACAGACAGTTGGTATATCGTGACGTGTATTGATAATATTGTTATCAATGTGGTCCAGCTTTGAACTTAGGTATTGCAGTGATCTAATATTAGGTTATGGGCTAAAGCCCTCAAATACATGTGCATTTTATTGGAAAGGTGATACAAGGCCAGCTCAAGGTGTATGATGTTTACAAGTTGCAATAAGTAACCATAGAAACCCTTTTTTTTTTTTTTTTTTTTTTTTTTTTACCAGCAGAGAATTGCATATAGTTATCAATATACGTGGTGAAATGTTACATTTGATTACTTCTCAGTGAATAGCACTGAAGAAAATGTTTCATTTTGTTATTTCTTCTGTAGTGGTCTCACAAATTGTAGTTCATTATTCCACACACACACACACACACACACACACGCGCACACACACACGCCCTTTAGTCCGGGTCCCAATCTGGCAGTTAGCTGATGATGGCTCATCCTGTCCAGATATGATAAGCAGACAAACTGCTCTGTCCCCTGGGCTGTTTGTCTGCCTGTCTCCGACACAGAGAGTGGTGTGTAGAGGCAGCGTGGCTCTAAACTCCCCCTCTGCCCATTTCCCCTTTCATCAGACCGCCAGTTCAAAGCCTTGGCTCCATCTTCGCTTCTATCTCTCCCACTCCTCCCTCCCTCCTCACCGTCTTTCTCACTGTGTTTCGTCATTACCACAAAGATGGGCACGCAGTGTCTCATTAAAGCGGATTAGAGACATCTCCACGTCTCACAGGGGCCAAGCGGGACGTTTCTCTTTTCTAGTCACCCCCCTCCCCACCCTTTTCTCTCAGAGATCAGGTTCTTTGATTTGGCCAGATAAAGGCCCCTTTCATGTTGGTGGGGACGGTTAGCGATTACACTGTCAGACCCATCGTTTTGGTGAGTTTGACAAATTTGCTGTGCTGGGTGGGGCGGGTATGGGGATTGTACGGGGGGGTGGGGGAGTACAAGGAGATTCACAGTAATTGAGCTGTCATTATCCAGTGACCCTGCCAGGCGCTAGTGCGTAGGGCTCACCAGTTCTCTATTTGTTTAATACTTGGCTAACTTTCTTTGTGAGTATGATGGATAGAAATAGAAGGAGGGAGAAGGGGGGAGTGGAAGTGGGGTACCGGTCCCCAGATGAATGCCTCTGCTTATTTGACCACCTCTCTTGAGTGCTGCTGTCCATGAAAATTGGCTCTACTACATCCCCGCTGTAAGTTTCTTTTCTCACCCAGCTCCTCCCTGGTGCAACACAATTAGGCCCATATCACCGGCTGCCATTTATTTTCATACAAAATGAAAACTGGTGGCATGTTGATTACTGAACTCCCCAGAGACAAAGAGCCACTACTGGTGTGGTTTAATTTCATTAAGTAGAGTGTGGTGCACGGGATAACTATATTAAGAGCTCCCTCTCATTGCAGGCCCTCCATTTACCTCTGCCACTCTGTATGCTAAACAAATCCTTAGGCGTTACAGTTGTGGAATTGGAACAAATCTCTTGAAATGGTTTGGTTAAAATGAGGCACATTTCCATGATGTTCACACTTTTGTTTTTGGTAATTTCTTGTTTTCTGAACTGCTGTTTCCTGTTTACTCTGGTAATCTTTGTGTCTTTGTGACAAATTCATACTCTCAGGTATTTTTTCAGCCCGTGCTGAAGTTTCTGTATTTTTAGCGTGTTGTATTCATACTTTTGAAGGTGTCCTTTGACAAGCATTCTCATTTGGTTGTTACTAACTATGGGCTGTGTACTTAAGATGTGGGCTAGAAAGACGCTCTCTGGTATGAGTGAGGGAGAGGGAAGAAAGTCTTTTCCTGCCAGGATAGTGTGACTGTATTAGTCCAGAGATTTTGATGAAGGAAATAAGAGCCCTCCTCGTTAACCTGGAGTCAGATTGGTTGTGAAGTGATGAGTAGGGTGGAATGTGTGTGGGTATGTGTGTGTAACCATTCATGAGAGTGTGTGCACCCTTGTTTGCGTGTGTGTGTGTGTGTAGGTGTTAGAGGAGTCTTGGCTAAAACATTTCAAGATGGCCCATTAGACAGCGCAGGCCCGTCCCCTCCCGACACTAGGATTCCTCTGTGCTGAGCCCCTCTCCTCCAGCCCTCCACCTCTCAGCCCCTCTGTCCCAGAGGCCCCCATCCTCATCCTGCCAAGTGTACGGTTCCAAAGTAGCGATGAAGCTGCCTGCGTGTGAAAATATTGAATTGCAAAAACATCCCTGGGTGAGAGGGTGTGTGAATGGAGCTTTCAGCGCTGGGCCCGACCCGGGCCCTGCGCTACTGACTGACGGACAACAAATGGCATTTTGTGTCCAGAGAGAGGGACAGAGGGAGAGAAAAGAAAGAAGAGGAGATACACACAGAGTGGGGGGAGTGGGGGTCTTGAAGTTTTTCAGGCCTCTTCACTCTGGGGCCCTATATGCAGGTCTGAAATGCCTTATCACATGACCTGTCTGACCTTTGGCCCTCACTCAGCTAAGGCTGTCAGGCTGCTCTCCAACGGGGAACACAAAGCCTCACAGCCTCAAAGGCCACCATTCACCCCCCTGTGTAGCTGTACTCCAAAGGTAATAGGTAAAAGTAATGTCAATGACCTCCACTTTCCCTCGCTCTACAGGAGGGCAAAACTCTTAAGATTCCCCGATAATGTCAAAGGTAGAGGGTGGCCATTTTGGCTCCTTATCCACTGCCTCTACTTAGCTCCCATGAGATGAAGTGGAAAGCAAACTGAACTACCTCCTTTGTGGTAAATCCATTCTTTTGGTTAAAGAGACATTTCGTATTTTCATGCCACAGAAACCAGTGGGGACCCAGATGGAAAATGATAGAAATGATTAAAAATAACTTGGTATTGTTTTCTGTTGCTGTGCACTGGGAATATAGTTGTGTAACTCAGCTCTATGTGTTATCTAAGTGTGTGTGTGTCTGTGTGGGACATTAGTGAATTTCTGATGTCTCAAAGGACTGACTGGGTCACAGTATGACCGTAACCTCCTGTCTCGCTTTGCAACCCACACACTGGCATCTCTCTCTCCATCTCTCTCCTGACCAGTCCTAGGATTCTTTCTTCTCCTCTCTTTTTCTCTTTTTCCCCTCCTTCTCTGGAACACTGAAGTTTCTCTCTCTCTCCGGTCTCCTTTGAAAAGATGCGGCGTCTTTGTCCGGCCTGATAAAGGATGCCATAGTTCCCCTTTTCCCCTTCTTTGTGGCCCGGGGCTGGCGGCTCTGTAGAAGTGCAAATGGTATCCTCTCGGAGGGGCTATCCCCGCGGGCCCTGGAGGGCCCTCTCTCTCCTCCAGGCTTAGCTAATTACCACCCTGCCCCCCTCCCACAGCCCCCACCGGCTCCCTGGTCCCTGGAACCATGGACGGCACATTCCCACAACCAGTACCTGGCCTTCTTTTCTCCTGGCCTGCTTTGATGGCTGACACCCCAGCCTACCCCTCCCTCCTTCCTCATCCTCTTCTTCTCTCAGCCCCACTACCTCATCTCTCTTTCTCTCCCTCGCTTTAACTTCTCCTTCGCTCACTTCTCTCTCTCACTGACTCTCATTAATAGAGGTTTTAAATTGCTTTCTGACCCTGACAAACTGCTCTTGTTGAAAAGGGAGATGTCGAAGAGGGAGGGCAGCGGATGTGAGCAAGAAATGGACGAGATGAGGGGGCCAGTGGAAAGGTGTTATGTACTATGTATCTATGGTCCCTTATATAGTTTGTCAGATTGTGCAAGTCTGCCTAAGGAGCAACCAAGCTGTCCCATACCCCAACTCTCCCCAGAAGAGAGAAGGGATATGGTATTAAAAAAAAAAAAAAAAAGTACAGTGAGTGTACAAGTTTAGTTCTCACCCATATTTGACTACTGACTAATGTTCTTAAAACAAAATCTTGAAGGAAGTTTCCTCTTATCTTAAAATATCATATGGTTGGTACATTTTATGAGAGGGGCATGGATACAAATTGGTGGCTCATTTGGTTTATGGTTCATGTGCAATATTTCTCTTTTCCTTGTCAAATAAATTAAGAAATAAATATAATAAAACACACCATTTTAGTATAGATTCTTTCACCAAGGCAGAGAATTAGTTTGTGATAGGCTTAAAAGGATTTAAAAATTATACTGCATGTCAAGGACTGTGGTTTATAAAACTTGACCAGTGGTTGATGCAGATTAAGTTGATTTTACAGCAGTGCACACACACACACACACACACACACACACACACACACACACACCATCTCTCTCGCTCTCTCACACACACACACACCAGCTCACATACACATTCCTAATTTAGTTGCATATTTGCGTTCTACTAGCCGTAGGCATAATCAATAACCCGCCCCAGTGGATTTGACCAATTCATAGCTGGCCTTTGTGCAGTCTAGCGATCCCAGCGAGGACATTTGGACAGCTTTCTGAGGAAAACAAATAGCTCTATTACAAGCTTGCGTCTCTGTGATGCTCAGTGTCCCAAAGGCAAAGTGCTCGACCTGTATTAATTGTAAATTCTCTACACAGGGAAAGGATGGGTTTTCAGCATGAAATGGCTTCACCTGGCAGAGTCCAGAAAGAGGACTGTTGTGCAAATATTGGAATATTGGGAATTTTTGTGAAAAGCAGTAGTGAGAATAATGAAAATAACATATTATTTTGAGTTTTGTTTTCAGTAGAGGTGGATTGTTCTGTGGGTTACTTGTTAAAAACCTGTGTTTTTAGTGTGCAAAACCTCTGGTATTTCAGTTGTGTTATTAGTGTGTGTAGTGTCGGCTTTCAGGACTTACGTTAGTTTGCTTAGATGAAGCTTACTGAACTGACATTGGACCACAAAGTATATTTCACGAGGTTTTATATATTAAATTTTTGCTCCACATGATATAGTTTGATCGTCAGGTTCAGATGTTTAGAACTGAATAAACTTCATCTGTACAATAAGATATCGTGAAATGTTTCACATATTTCAGAGATGACATTTTATTGTCGATCTGCTGCGTGTAGTAACAACCTTCCCTTTAGTTTAAAAAACTGGGCATGGTGGAAAGAAGAAGTCATTTGCAGCACTGGTTTTATAGTTAGTCTTTCCAGTAAAACACACACATACTGTTCACACACACTCACAAATCCCTGTTTAGCAAAGCAGTGGCTGCATGTCCTGTATCGACTTCCAACTCAACACAGGCATAAGCAATGGGTGGCACTGGGCGCTGCACACACCCAGACCAGTTACACTAGTGTAGCAGTTTGGCTTTGGTTTTTAAGACTGGGATTAGCTCAGTGAGTATACAGACTTTGAATTAGAAAGACGACGTCCCAGTGAGCTTAAGAAGTGTTTCAACTGACTTTTAATGTTTTAACTGGAGTCTGGATGTGAAAAACATTGCTGGAACAGTCATGTGGCTCCCATGAAAACTAAATGACATTGAATGTAGGAATCTGTGGTGATCTCTGTGTCAAACCCATGACTATTATAGCTATTATTGTTAGTTTTATAAAGCATAAATGTCTTAATCCTCCTTTCTTTCAATGGGAATTACATCTCGTCTTCAACATCGCCTGCCATCCAGTCTGGACATCCTAAGTATCTCTCTGCTGCTGTCATTTCCCAGCCACAGCTGCCCTTCTCTGTACATTTCACACATCATCACCTATAGGACTCGGATGATGTCATGAACTGGGCTGCTTCTTCCTTGTCGGCCTCAACCATAACGACCGTCATTTGGATGTTACGTCTACGTTGGATCATCCAGGCATTAAAGTGAAATTCCACATGTGGATACTTTTACACTGTTAGATACCAATTTGTGATATTTGCTGCATTCCAGGAGTTAATTCTTTCTCAGGAAGCATTTGCATGAATTTGCTGCGCTGATATGAGTCCTAACTGTTGTGGAAGAACATTAGTCTTTAGACATTAAACATGTCTTGTGCCTGATCTGCGCTATGGTTTTGGAGGTACTGTTAGTGGTAAACTGATATCTTCCTCCACATTATGATAGTTTTCGCTCTGTGTTGATTGACAAAATGGTGACTTCACAGAGGTGTGCTCACACCTAAACAAGACATACAAGTGTTTTTAAAAGTTTAACCACTTGGACTTCACTGTGTTTAAAGCCTGAGATGTTAGTATATATAGTGTATATATAGTATATAGTTTGGTTTAAGGAAAGGCTTCCCAAGTCTCATGTCTCCCTCACTCTCCACCTCTCTCCTCATCAAGTCTAGCCACATCCTCTCTTTCGAGTACAGAAAAGGAAAGAGGAAGATCCGGTTTCTGAATTGTGTTTTATGAGAGGTTGAAACGGCCACTTCTGTGGTTTTTGTCTGTCCGCGCTGACCGTTCAACTCAAAGTTCCTGAGGTTTTCAAGACATGTCAATTAAGCTGTTTTAATTGGGAAGATGTGATTCTGTGCTCCAGGACCTACATGTTGGTCAGATTGGGGAGGGGGGTTGAGGGCATACAGCTCAGTGTTACTGTTACTTCTTTGTTTTAGCGCCACGTTGTCTTTGCGAATCTGTTTCTCTTCATTTTCTTGAGTGCAGTAAAAAGCTCACTTGGATGACCGCATGTGCGCACACACACACACACACTGACAGAGGCATCTTGTTTTTCAACCGCTCTGAGGAGCAGTAAGTGTTTAAGAATGGCACCGTGAGGCAATGACAAAGCAAACAAAAGAGGCAGGTGGGTGAAGCTGCTGCTGGCCTCTCTCTGGCCTTGGCTCCATTTTATATGTTTTTTTTTAAATACTCTAATGTCCTTATTAAGTATGACACACACTGGGCTTTTATAATACTGGATTATGAATTAAAACCTACAGTTTCCTACAGTTTTTTGATCATTGTTTTGATACTTTAAAAGATGTTGGTAGCAATAAATTTCTTGATATAATATTGTAAATATTTATATGGAATAAGACTTCATCTTTATGTGTGAGATCAGGAAAGAATTTTTTTTTTTTAAATACTGTGTAGATTGTGATGATGAAGTTACATGAAAAAATGAATGGTGGTATTCACACCCCTAGCTTTACACTTTTCTGCCTCTCACAGCAATGTCTTTAACATAGGGAACAGATTTATGCGTCACTCTGCGTTCATCTGCACTGCTCTCTCCCATTTTAATTAAAACTAGGTGTGAGGTTTGCCATCCTCTCTTTTGACACCTCGCTATTTATCTGCCGGACGCAGGCTCAGGGCAGGACCTGCGGAAAAGAAGGGCAGATTTTTTGTTTTCGGAGGACTGCGGGGAGCTTTGATGCCAAGTTCCTCCGCGGCAAAAGGCAAGGCCCCGACCCAGCACATCTGAGAGTACTTTGGTGAAATAACAGCAAATGTTTGTCTTGTATTGTATGGCACGCTGCTGGAGGAGCGCTAAAGCCCTTTCTTCCAGCGCCTAAAGCACCTCTTAATAAAATAGTCAAGAATAACTCCTTCACCTTAATCTTCCCCTCAGATTACGGCACTCAGGGCGGGAAATTAGCAGCAGGCCCACACGCTTCCCTCTTTCTTTGACACTGCTACATCTTTATTTGCGAGTGCCTCCCTCTCTCTTCTGTGCTCTCCATCTCTGTCCATCACCGTATCCCTCTGTTGCTTCTTATAGTTCTGTTTTCCTGTCTTTCTCTGTCGCCATCCGTGTTCTCTCTGTGTGGTAGGCCAGATGAACTCTCTGTGAGGGTGGGGGGGGCATTTTATTGGGTCAGTATTAGAAGCAACATGTGGCTAATCGGTGACTGCATTTTCCATGGTCTGGTCCTCATCAGTGGGGAGAAGGGGCCTCAACAACTAAACATGGCCGATGACAATTGATACGAGCCCTTTTAAGTGGATCTGATTGGTTGAAGAGGTAAAAGACTGAACACCAGCGATGTGTGCAGCTACTGGTTTCCATGTTAATTAGATTCTAGTGTATATTATTACGCAGCACTCACACACACAAACACACCACCACAGTATCCTTTGGGGAGCATATATACCTGAATGTGTGTGTATCCCTGGTGTCCAGGAGTGTAACCCACACCTTGAGTACGGTAGCGGCGGTAGCTTTGAGCGCTGTTCGTCCCGCCGTCTGATCCTCGTAACCAGAACTATCCTTTACTGCTTCCTGTCCGTTTGGCCCACCTGCCCCCTTGCCCGCCTGCCATCTGGGTCTGCCAAGATGCGCACACACACACACACTCACTCATCCAGTGTAGTTAGGACAGGGGTCCTCATGCTCTAACCTGTGTCTTTCACTTACAACTACACCTTTGAAACCAATATCACACAGAGGAGAAGTGATAAATGGACTCCATCTATGTTCTCAACTTTTCTCTTTCTGTTCTTTTATTCCGACACAGGGAATCAAAACCTGCTTTTTCCCCTCAAAGCTCTCTTTCCAACAGTTATATGTTTATTCAAAGGGTAGCACGGCGTTGAACACTTTACATCACACTCTTGTATTGGTGATTTCCAAATGTTTGAACAGATTAAAAGACTTCTAAGTACCCTTTATAATTTCCATGGCAAATAAGTATGTAAGCAATAAGCTTACTTCCATGGCAGTAATATTGAGAGTCATGGAGATCAACATCCAAACTGCATCTATTAGATTCCTCAGGAGCCTGAGATCAGCCTGACATCCTTTTGTAAAGTCCAGAGATCCAAGGAAACTGGGTCTTATTCTTTCTGTACAATGTTAGGGCTGCAGAGTCAATGAAATGTCCTCTTAAAATACATATCTGTAATACAGTTTTCAGTAGTATCAGCAGTATTCAGTGTTAGAAATTGCTTATGTGTTCATTAATAGTAGTTAAGAGAAAGAAGTGGTAGTGCTAGTAGAGTAGTTAATATAGTCCAAATATAACTTTAAACCTCCATTAATCTAACATCAAAGCCTTGTCGTACTCTAGGTGGGGATCTAAATTACGTACCTGTGTAGATAGCATTTCCGAGCAGGGGGCACCGCAGGTTCTCAGTATCAGGGGTTCTAGTTGACACTTTGATCATTTCCTCCGCTCTTCATACCTTCATTGTGTTCAAGATCAGATCACACACACACACCACAGGTGGAAGGGGCAGTGTCAGGTGTAGCGGGGGACAATGCAGCGATGCGTAGCAGCGAGCCAACACGGTGTCTGTGACAGTGACAGTGGCCGCGCGCTCCTCAAAGCTGCTTCTCTCCTCTTTCTTCACCTACAGTCACAGAGTGTGTGAAGGACATTGCTGGACAATAAAATGTATTATGCCTGAAAAATGGTGGTAGTCTCGACACTGGTGATGTAATTAACTTGAGATAAATTATTTACTACATTTGCGAGTCAGTTTGTTGTTTCCATCAGGTAATACCTAATAAATTGACCATATGTATGAAAGAATCTTTTAGAAGAATCAATTATTAGCCTGAGCACATGTTGCCATGCAGGGATTCAAAGGTGACTTTTTATTGCGCGAGATTGATGTGGTTGGATAGATGGAATTTCACTACAAACAGAAAAATCTAGATTGATAAAAGATTTATTTTTAAATTCAGTACTTGTTCAAGCCTCATAAAATTAAGTAAAATGCAAAAGAATATTTTTTGCTCACTAAGGCTCAAACATTCAAAGAAACTGAGATAAAGAAACACCTAAATTAGACTGTAGACAGCAGCCACAAATTAGGAATATATTTTGAATGGAGTTCAATGGTTTGGGTGCTGTAGTCCATGTGTATGATGGAGGTCAGAAATGTCTCTTGGTTAATAAGTGTTTTATGTGGCTGCAGAGACGGAGGCAAAACCTGATGAAAGAGGATAAACAGAATTGTTTTCACAGGTTTCTCATGAGGTGATGAGGGTGTGAGCAGAGTGGCACCAAAGACAACTTATTTATTTTCAGTGCTGCAGGTGCCTGCTCACAGCTTATTGGTTTTTTGGATGACTCTTTTAGCCTAAAGAGGGCAATTTATGTCCCTCTCTCGTCTCTCTCTAGAGGCGAGGGCTGAAGTGGCTCGCTTATTTTAGCAGGGTCTCGTGGTCAAGACTTGTGGTGACATATTAATTGAGCAGTTCCTCTAAAAAAAAAAAAAAAAAAAAAAGAAAGAAAAAAGAAAGGCCAGTGTCACGACTGGTCCAACAGTGTTTGTAGAGCTTTGAAAATTGGTTTTGTTCGGCTGGAAAGCTCTTAGGTGTTTATTTACACATCAGACTGTTTCAAATGGCAGCTGGCTCCATCCCTCTCTTTCTGTATGTGTGTTTGTGTGTTCCGTGTGTGCATGTCTGGATACATACATGCTGTGTTTGCTCACTTATGTATATGCCAGCTGTGTAGTGCATGTTTGCATGTGCAAGATAAAGACTGGGGGAGAGAGAGCGAGAGAGAGAGACAGAAGAGAAGAGGTGAGCTAGACAGTTTCCCTGGCTCACCAGCCTCTTGAGTTTCCATGTAGCTAGTTATCCTTGCTGTCCTCTTCATCCATTATTGACCACATTCATTCACACCAGCATCTAGAACTCATTACAACTCCGTCAGACACAGTCACAGGGTCATGTACCGCTGAAAATGGCTTCCTGTCTTACTGTGCACTCAAAACTCAGACTAATTTCTCTGTAAAAGAATCAAGTATCAATCAAGTAAATTCAGATTTTAACAAATACCTCTTACTTATACTGATACTTATCTGGGAACATTTAATTTTCTTTTTCTTTGTGCACAGGCAAAAGTATTTTACATATTAAATCAAGCAGCAGGACAGTTTGGGAAAAAGAAGCTGCACTAGCCAATGACAGCATGGGCTCAGTTAGTCTTTCTAATGATCAAGTCCAATATTACTTTAGCCCTACCTCTGACACTTCATGTGTGGTTTTCTAAGGAGAAGAGCACATTTATTTTCCCAAGTTCTCTCCAAGGAGTGACTGCGTGTGTGTGCATGCGTGTGTTTGCTCACGAGTATGAGCTCATCTCTGTGGCAAAGGTGACCACTGCAGAGTATAAACTGTCATCGGGATAATTTACAGATTTGTAAGTTGTTTCCTTAGCACTGCTGTGAAGTTGAACGTTACATCCAGACTTGCATTGTGCATATACACACACCTGTAAATACATAGACTGTAAATTCTTGGGTTATTTTCTGAGGCTCGGGCAAAAGAGCTCAGCAGTTCAGTGCAGTTGATGAGTGAGGGAAAGTAACTGCTCAGGCACCCCACAGTATATGAACACAGTTACCAAGACAACAATTGTTTTAGCTGGCATTTCTGTGAAGAGGAACATTAAAATAACAACATGAGGCTTCGACAAATTAGCCAGTTGGAAAGCTGGAAAAATGACACATTTGTTCTGTATTTGTTCTGGAGAGAATACCTCGTTTCAGGAAAAGACAAATCAGAGTTTGCTTTCCACCTTTGTTTTCCATCTTTTTGCGATTGGAAATTTTTAGATGCATCATGGGAGACGTGAGAAGTAAATTGTGTTGTATTTTACAACATAGAGTTTTGTGAGTAGACCTAATAGCTGTATGGACCAAAGACTGTGTTAATTTCGACACTGTGAAAAACAGGAGCTTGACTAAAGTAAAAACACAAGATTGTGTGTATGCAAGTATAAAAACAGAGAAACACACATGTGCATATATACGCGTACATGCACACCCATGCTCCACTCCATGTGTGCACTTTCTAAACTTCAGCAGGCAGCTAAATGATCCAGATATATTAGCTGTCTGAATGAAGTGAGGCTGATCTCTCTCTCTCTCTCTCTGTCTCTCTGCTCAACTGAAGTATCAATAATAAGATTTATCTTCTTCCCCCACAGCCTTGATTCAATTATCTCCATCTCTCTCCCTCTTTCTCTTCCTCTGGCTCCCTCCCTATTTGCCCCTCCACTGTGGATCCGTTTCCAATTGAAG
>BRZM01004824.1:0-10035 GCA_033238685.1 Lates japonicus
TCTTTTGTGCAATGTGACCACGGCTGAACCACTAAATCCAACCCCCACCAGGGGCATCATTTAGAAAATCTTAGGGTATAGAAAAGAGGACAACGGTGGTGGAGCAGTTAAAGGTGAGATTATAGTTACACATACTGTATGTGTCAGAGAAAATGTGACCTCTGCACATTGTTTGATGAATGTAACTAAGAAGGTGTGCACACATGCCACCGCTGTCAAAGTCAATTTTCACTATTAATTGGCACTATGTGGCTCTAACATTGGCTGTGTTTGAGCTTGTCACTGCCCTCCAGCATTTGCATTATCCCATGAAATGAATACCAATCAGTGCACAAGATCTCATTTTAAGTCAATCCAGTATTTTATATTAAACATGGCGGGAGCACTGTGAGAATCACTTTTTAAAAATACATTTTTTTCTTCAGTTAAGTGAAATCTTCCAGTAAAATGATCAGAGGATCAAACGTCAAACACATAAAATGATATGTTTCTGGTAAATCTCAACAGCCTGCTTCTCAATTTATTCTGGCATTTTCCCTGGACTGAAGTCAGTCACTGAAGGACAGATTTTAGATGATAAAAAATGCCATTAAGACAAAGTGGATATAGGAACATAATGTGCCTTAGGAAAGCATAACACCTCTCTGTGCCAACAGGGGTCAACTATGTGTGTGTGTCCCTTTTTTACTGCCAGCACTTTACAAAACTTATAGCTTAAATGCAACACTGACAAGCTGTCATTTAGACTGTTTGCTAATGCAAACTTACTCCTTTCTTCTGCCCTGTGTTTCATGCTTTCTTCCTCAGACAATTTGTGATGGGTCACCTTCTGCTATGACAGACTGAATTTCAGAGATGACAAAAGCATCAGGAGATGTTTCTTCTGACTGCCTCTGTCCCACTTTTTTTTTTTAGGTTTATTTGCACAATTGTGTCAATCTCTGTGAAAGCACAGTTTCATGCTTGTATTTGATGCCAATGTGAGATGATAGTTCAGTGTCGCTGCGTTTGGCTTTTAGTGCCAAGAAAAGAAAACATGCAATGCAAAGAAGACCTTTTCTTCTGTGCCAGTCAGATGATTTCACACTACTGTTTGTGGTGGTGTGTTCTTGTTCTCGCATATGATTTGGTTTTGTACTGTCAGTATTTTTATAAGTGGTGTGGTTGCTCGGTAGCTGCAGGGACAATAAGTGAAGTCATGCTAAATGTCTGGCCTATTTTTTTTTTTTTTTTTTTATTCCAAGGCAGTTGGGAGAGGGAGAGAAGAGGGTGAGGAGGAGCGAGGCCTGCTGAAGCCGGAGCATGGCGCTCTTGGCTCTGTTGCCATCGGCTGCCTCAAGATCTCCTCAACACACATCACATACGCACTGAAATACTCACCATCTAACAGCCTGGCCTGTCATCTGCTGGCCAACTTCTGAACTGCATCCCTGCCATCTTCAATGGCAACAGTATTTCAACCAAACCATACTGCCACCAAATATGCTAAAGAGACACATTTTTAGCATTTCTACAATGATCAATAGGTAAATACTTGATTATATGTTGTTTTTGTTGTTACATAAAAGCTACCTTCAGACAGGTCTGTCAAAAAGGAAAAAGAAAATACCACGTCTCAAATGTGTACTCGCTCTGTCTGTGCCAGAGCTCTGATTCACACCTCCTCGCTGTCTGCCGACAGGGAAGCACAGGTCGTAGTGGGCGGATGAATTAGTCTGTGTGGAGGCATTACACTGAATCCTGCTGGAGGTTTGAGCAGGCCACAGTTTCCACGCCCAGAAACCTTCATTTCACTGTGTGAGACAGCTCTCTAGGTTTGTGCAGGCTCGAGGGCGGATTCGTCATCGGCCCTCCACTCGCACATTCAAAGTTGTAACTGAAGAGCTGTTAATGTGATTGGAATATAATTAAGAGTAACTAATGCATGCTGAGAAGTGATTCAGTTGGTGAATGGCAACAATCTACTGAACAATTTGTAGGTTATTTTTTTATCATAGAAATTCTAAGCAACCTTTCATATTGGTCTGTCTGTGCCTCTCTTTGATTCAAACGGAAGAATCTCAAAAAGTATCAGATGGATTGCTATGAAATTTTGTACAGATATTCATGGTCCCCAGAGGAAGAATCTTGATGATTTTGGTGATCCCCTGACTTTTCCTTTAGAGTCATGAGGTTGACATTTTTGATTTTTAGTAGCATATCTTAGCAACTACCACATAGATTGTAGGTCAGTTTGAAACAGTGATGCAAGGTGCCCAGAGGATGAATTTTACTGACTTTGGTGATCCTCTGGCACCTTAATATCTACCACCATCATGTCAAAGTTTTAGTGTGTCCAATGCTTTGGTTTATGACCAAATATCTGAAAAACTGGCATTTGCATACTTTGTGTTTAGTGCTAATTAGCTAATTTTAGCATGTAGATGTACTAAACTAAAGATGGTGAACACATTAACATTGTCACTGTCATTGTTAACACTGCATTAGCATTTAGCTCAAAGCGCCACTGTGACTAAATACAGCCTCACAGAGTTGCTAGTCTGACTGAATTTCACATGTTCATCTTTCATACACATGGTTCTGTTCTTGTAGTTATGACAGAATGTGTTCTACTCTGTCCATGCTGTCTTACTGTTTTTAAGATAGCACATAAATAGGAAACAAACAAAATGACAAAAATGTAGTGGCTGATTTTTGTAAAGGAATCTCACAGTCACTCACAAAGAGTTTACTGGTATACAAGATGAAAAGCTTTCACATGCTCAGTGTCTTCTTCTTTATATATATTTTTGGAATATGATACTAAAATAGGTTTATATCAATATACTTCTTTAAGATCAAAAGTGTGAATGGCCCTGATCAGGAAATAAAAAGGTAGCTATGTTACAGTGGAGCATATTTATGTGTTCTTGGTCTGATGAACAGACTTATGTCAGAATAGGTCATTCTCAGTTCCAAGCTGTAGCTAAATGTGCGCATTATTCATAATTTTATGCTTTCTTTTTAGTTTTCACACTTTATAGAATTTGGACAAAATGCACCCCTCCCCCCCATTCATCCCCCTCTTATCACTTATTTACTCACACTGGCAACTTAATTCTTCAGAAATGTTTCTCAGTCTTGCATGCTGATCAGTCAGTCATGAGTCAGGCTGTTGATTGTATTTATTTAAAGTCTGCCCCTTTGTTTCACTGTACACTTCTGTCCACAGCTGCCAACACATGTTGTTCTGTTCACAAGACATTGAGATCGCCTCACTCCCTAACCTATCACGTAAGTGTCCTCTGGATAATGAGCTCTACAGGCCTCCCTCTACTTCCCACATCACCCACCGCCTCCCTCCCTCCCTCACCCCTCCAGTCACCCCTGATCAACATTTTTCACATTGTTAATCACTTATGTCAGCTTCTGGTAATTATAGACAATTAATCATGTGTGATTCATTGTCTCTCTCTCTGTCTGTCGGCGTTGTGCTCTGCACTGTGGGAAGGAAAACGACAAAGGTGAAACTGCCTTTATTAAGTACGCAGCACCAGGGAGTGAACTCCCCAGCGATAAGCAGCATGTTGCAGCGCTTTGGCTTACACTTCCTTGTGGCGGGCGATAAAGGCCAGGTGGAGATTAAATTACATTTATTTCTTTGCCAGGAGCCCTGACCCAGAATGACTTACAAGACGATGGAGGATGGAGTGATGAGCTATAGTGAAACTACTGCCAAAGTACTGAAAAATGAATTAACCATCAGTGTCACAACACACTGTGGTCCTAACCTGCCATATAAAGTCAGCAACCTCAAACACACACACGGCTGCATCACCTGTAACTACGTTTGCCGTAAATTAAAATGTAAACTGTATTTGTTGCATTAACTATATAAAATAATTCATTTATATTTGAACTGGTGAGTTTCATCACCTCTTATTTTCATCTGCCCCCACCCAAAAATCATTAATGGCTAAATCACCAGTTTTTGAAAAACAACAGAGTATACACACCCAGTCTGGCAAACATGGATATGCAAACATTGTGTTATCAACATGCATAGTATCAGTCCATTACCAAACATACTGTAACCTTGCCTATGATACTATAACCCTCTCTTCCGGTGCTGCTTGCAAGAGTCAGTGGTGGAGACTGAGGAAAGTTCAGACTAAAAGAAGCTCTGCGAGCGTACTATAACATTTGTGAAGATGTGTTCCACGTTGAGCTTGTTGGTGCTTACAAGCATAATAGGTAACTATATTCCTCTTGGATTACATGGTGATTTTAATAAAGAATGTTTGGATTTGGATTTAACTTACTTGAAACTTGATTAACTTGTTGTTTTGTAGGATGTGCTGAACTGATCACGGTCAGGACACCGCAGAAACATGTCAATGTCACAAAGGGTGGAAATGTCCTACTTCAGTGTATGTTTGTGACTACTGCTGAAGAGACTACCGGCCTTACCATCCAGTGGAATTTTGTTCCATCATCCACCTTGATGCAGCAGCAAGAGGACATACAGGTAGGGTTTATTAATATGCTCAAATGTACCTAAATCTGTAAGCCAAACATCAGTCATTTTGAGTTCACTTTAAATTTGCTACTTTAAAAAAACGTGGTATGTTGTTGTTTTAACATGATCACTAACATGCAACACTGCAGTTGGATTTACATTGGGCAGTATCTCATCAGAGAACTCAACATTTTGGAGAATATTCAAAGTTTGATTACACTACTCCTAGAAATGTCAGATTTATTACAAAGCTTGAACATTCACTAAAAACACAAGCTTGTGAACTGCTGTTAAACAAGAGACACGCCTTACTGAGATAACAAAGCCTATGTCTAAGAAATCAGATAAGGGCTGGTTTTGAATTCATTTCACAATATGGCCATGACTAACTTTCTGACGGACATGGTCTACTTACATTTCGAACAAAATGGTACCATCCATTGGACATGGTTACTTAATTTTGGCCCTGGAGACACCTTGTACTTTTTAAATTATTATTATTCACTCAGTCAAGAATATATGTATTACTACCTTTTCAAACTGCTTTTTATCAATAAGGGACAAATACCTGTTCTCGAAACATTAATATAACTACTTTAACTGCCATTGTCTCAACTTTCAGTTGCTATTTTATTCTTGGTACCAAGCAATCTAAAAAGCATACACTCGGACAATAAAATCACTGATCTTTGTCTGTAAACTATGATCTGTAAATCAATGTTACTTTAATTAGCTGATGCTGAATCATAGATTATGTTGATGGGAACATCAGAAGTTTTCAGTCAGACTTCCTAAACAAACCTGCTGTATGACAGCAAGGTTTTTGCCATGCTCTAAAATGAACAGAACAAGGAAATAAATAACTTGATAACTAAGATGTTCTGATTGGTTGCCATTTGCTTTCAGGTCTATTACTATCAGTCAGGAAAGGATGTCATTCCAAGACCTTACGCGAGCAGGGTTCAGCCTCCCCTTTCTCCGGGCATGACCAAAAATGCCTCAATAATAATGAACAACATGCAGCCATCAGATGCTGGAACCTACACCTGTGAGGTTCATAACTTTCCTGATGTGGACGGACAGTCTACAGCCAATATCTTTGTGAATGTTCTCGGTAAGTTTTGTGACCTTTAATAACCCCTCATTGATGTAGTTAAATACATAACACTGAGGAAAAATAATCAGAAACAATCCAAGGCTGCACAGCGAGTGTGCAGGGGATTTCACGGTACTTGACCACACCTGTTAGCTGTATCAGTTGAATATTTGCATTATAGAGAGCAGTTCAGCTTTCTGCTAAAGTTCTGTTTTTCAAACCAGCTCCCACACTCAGACCTGGGCGTAGTTCGGCAAACATGAGCTGCTGGTGCAAAGTAGAGAAAAAAAAAAAAACCTAATCTGAACCTCCTGCTGGTGCATCGTCCATTATTTTCTCCAGCTCATAACGGTGTGGCTACCTGAAGGAGGAGAGCCAAACACTGTCAATCTCTTTGAAGTGTTATTTTTGATTTCAAGTAGTATATTTGATTTTTTTTTTTTTAACCATTCATCTTTTTGCCTCTCTCTATATTCTTCATTAAAAAGTAGGGTTACATTAGTCATGTCTGTGTGAGCTACTCCCTTCATTTTCAGTGTTTTTTCAACATAAAAGCCCAGCCTAAATTAAAGCAGGCACAATTTAACTGCAGTAAGGATACTTTTATTTCAATGAAGTATTGCAGAGCTCTTTCCACATCAGAGATTATCGTATATATTATGAGCGCAAAAACATTAACAAATGCATTAAAATAGTGGCCCAGAATAGTGTGATTCGGGAATTACATTCAGTTTGAACCCTCTCATTCACTGAGTTACCAGGACAACCTTGCAAGCCTCAGTATCTTCACTAGTTTCCATGGTTACTGTGGCAGTCTCCTCATTGTCATTGTTGGAAAATTAGAGTAGAACTGTGACTGCATCCTTGTACTGCATACAGAATATATATCAGCAGCTGCTGCATGCTAACCACACGCCTTGTATCCCGTAACCTCGCCCTTTATGAAAATGTTTGCAGGAGAGTTTCTACACACTGAATGTGATGCATACTTAAGAGCTGTATGAATATGTATGGCTGTTCTCACGCTGATTATCATTCAATCAAAGATGATTTCCATCCTCGCTAACTGTTACATAGGATTATGGTAATACTGTAATGAGAGTGAGCAGTCCATCATGAATTACAAATAAGAGTGTCAGCTTTTCCCCCTGCAGTATGTTGTATGTTCCCAATTAATGCTGTTGTGATGTGAAAACAGGATAGATATCAAATATGAAGTTATATAATTTAAGATGTTTTGGCAGAAATGTCCAGTCAATTAAGCGAAAGCTGAATGATCAGTACCATGAACTGTACCGTGTTGTAAGGATTCAGTCTCAACCCAGGAACATAGAGTAAGGCCACACCCTAAAAACATCCTGCCTCATGATGACTAATGGAAAGACATGTGACGTCCTATTTGTTAAACAGAAAGCAAAGGAATTTCCATTTTCACAAACTCAAAGCAGCAGAATTGCCTTTGTTACATGTCATGCAAATTACCCAAGTGTTTTTTTCGTTTGTTTGAAGTGACTTTTACAACCTGTTTTGAATGAACAAAGTATAAAAATAATCTCCTGTTACAAAAGCATATGGTATAAAGTTTCTAATGAAATATCTTTAATTAAAGCAGATTTCGTCAGTTGTGATTACTGGTACATGCAGGTGTGGTGCTGAGTCGTGTCAACAGCCCAAAATTTGGATGGAAGTGTCTGAAAGGATCTCTGTGATATTAACACTGTGCTGAGCAAAGAAACAGAAATAAAGATACACAGCCTTTGTCCAATCAGATTGCTCAGCAGAACCTGTTTGATTATAATCAATATGCAGGATAGCATGAACCACTGTTAAAGCAGCACTGGTAATTATAGTATTATATTTTACTTGAGTGTTACTTTTCTGAGAGAAATACTCTTGCTTTTACTACATTACATTTATTTGACACCTGTAGTTATGCGTTACCTTTCAGGTTAAGACTTTACATATGATAGGCTTATAGAATACAGTGCACTGTCAAAGGTTAAACAAATGGTTCCCATTAATTTTGGCTTGTGACCTTTTCCGATAGAAAAATCAGCTACAGCAGTAAAATCCTGCTTACACATTGATGCATATACTGTACGCATCAATGTGGAATAATATCAGTCACAGGGGACTTTTTTTTTTAACTTTAAGTACACTTAAGTCACTGTCTTAAAGTATAACAATAATGGTTAGTGATTTACTGACCAATTAAAAAATGTGTAATATCTAATCTGTTCCAGAGAAGTCTCATCACATATTGTCATGAATCAAGCTTTGTCAAAAACAGCATAAATATAAAGCTGATGACTACTAGTATTTTAGAATTTGACTCGTATTTGTGGAGCATAGTGTTTAAAATCCAAATTAAATTCTTATCAGACTTAGTGCTCCATCAGTGTGACACAGACTCTATTACCAAACCTCTGAGGAGAGCTGATCAATTCTGTCTGAAGCTCTTGCTAAAACAGTATGAAAAATGTGAATGATTTTTTCTGATTGAACATACGCCTCCTAATAATGTCAAGCAGATTTAGAAAACTAAATATGAAATCACCTGATAAGCCCTTGCATCTTCCTTATGGTCTGTCAGAGAGGCCCTCCGCTCCTTATTGCTCCGTCCATGGTGATGTTGAATCAGGTCACCTGGTCACTCTGACCTGCCACAGTGAGCATGGAAGTCCGCCTCCTCAATACATGTGGACCAAACTGGACCAGAATAAGGCCAGAATGCCTGTACCGGGATTAAGTGAGTACTGTATGAGTAAACACTGCATGTATATTTGTAAATATTAGCACATTCATACATTCATAAACATAAATGGTCTTTTTTTTTCTCAGCAACCAAAACTGGAATATACAAGATCAGCAATATATCCCAGTTTCAGTTCGGGGAGTACCAGTGCAATGCTACAAATGTTGTGGGATTTTCAACTTGTACTATAGAGCTGAGTCCTGGTATGATTAGAATTTTTGCCTTTGTTCGTTTTTGAGAGCATCTGTACAAAACTGTACATCAAACAAAGACTCAGAAAAGGTATAAATCGTGGATATAAAAACTTGTACACTTGTGTGCTTCTTGTACAGAAGTGGGAGATGGAGTGATTGCTGGTGCAGTGATCGGAGCGTTGCTCGGGTGTGTCCTTATCATCCTGGTTGTGTGGTTCATCGCTCACACTGTGAAGAGGCACAAATACAAGGCAGTGAAAGCATCAGAGGGCAACGAGATGAAGTGAGGTTTTAGGTTCTTGATGTTCCTGCATTTCATCTTGTGATTTGTAATGTAAGGGTGTAATGTCAACTCTCTCTCTGTCCACTAGGAGGAGCTCTCACCAGGCCCAGGAAGCCACAGACAGCGTTCCCGTGGCAACCACAGCCAGCAACCTCCATGCTGAGAGAGACGAGCCACAAGCCTAAAAAAAGGGCCTGTTGAAAACAACTGGAGCTACGTCAGTAATCTGAATAACAGGATGTCCAGGATGTCCAGTCTTTATTATACGTCATTCTCTGATTTAATCAATGTTACAAAGCACATCTTCATGTTTGATGTTGTATTTTCTGTGCTTACCATAAATTCAGTCTTATACAGCTTTTTTCCATTTGCCAAATTGTTTTTTATCACTTAAAACTTTGATGGAGTGCAGAGGCAGATCTTCTTCTAACATTTATACATTCCTACTTCTTTCATTTGTTTTACCAGTTACATAGTGTGACAATAGAGTACAGTATAAAAACAGTATAATACAGTAGGCTTTTATATTGTAACTCATATTTGAATTTGTTTCATGAATCACTACAAAAATATGTTTTGTAACACTTACAGTATAATGCTGAAATGATGAGGGCAGCATCTGCATCATGCAAATGATAACTGTTGATCACTGCTGTCCCCCAAATAATTGCAGTTATACTGATATATTCAACAAACTCATTGCATGCTTTTATCTTTTATGATTACCTTTTTTGATATAGTGACACATTATTGGGTTTGAACCCAACCATAATTGCATACATTCAGATAGTGTCTTTAAAAGGATAAAATATCTTTAATTCCTGAAGGGAAGGATGACTGGGCCTCCAGATTAGTCCTTAATTGATCTTTGGCCATACAAATTGTCAAGCAACTGTGGATTAAGTGTGACTATTTTGTGTGTTAACATTTGCAGGTCCTGATTAAATAAAATACGGTGTTTTTTGAGTTGCTGTGTCATGTAACTCTTCCAGTGTGACCGTAATTGACAAGTGACAATTGACTATATCAAGTATCATCAAGGTGGCAGCATACTTACACTTTTTATTCCTGTATGAATTATTAGGAGAGCAGTGGTGACAACTTCAGCTGTTTTATTCATGGGCATAAAGTAGAAGACAGGCCATCGACTCATTGATTTGATCACAAACTATATTAACAGCTGCAAATGAATTATGGACATTTTTTTTT
>BRZM01004831.1:0-32827 GCA_033238685.1 Lates japonicus
GAACACAGATTATTACATCAACCCGCACACACATAGACATACACACACAAAGTCAGACACACACACACACACACACACACGTTAGTAAAAGAGAATGTAATTTGGCACCATGTTTGAAGAGCCTCCTCAGTTGTTCTGCAAGGATTTGCACTTGTGGTCTCATGCAGCCAGGGAGGCAGAGGTGAACAGGGGTGGAAACATGTTGGGTGATTGCTTCCTGAACTGTTGAATTCTTGTGAGTGTACAGGTGCTTATTATGAGAATCACACATCAGTATGGCTGTGAGCGACTGGCTATTGAGATGGGATTGCTCTGTTGGCCAGCACTTTCATCATACCAATAAATCAAGCACCCAAATGAGAAAATAACAAAAAACTAAAATCTAAAAGCTTTGTTTCACTCAGGATACTGAGAAATTGCTTGAATCTTCTGTTTGTCTCTCTCTAACATCATTCTTCCTATTCTTCCTGCATCAGGATGACAGAGAAGGTGGTTCATCCTCTTGAGACAAAGGACCTCACTCACACACATGTGGACACACTCTCAAACACACACTCACACACGTACACAAGAGCACGGAGGTCTGCTGTCATACACCTCTCATTAATTCCTACCTGTCAGCCGGCTCCCCCTACCGTATCGGCCCCCCGAAAGGTGACAGCTTTCCAATGACTGACAAAGGCTCTTTAGGTGATACAGAAGATCCCTAGCAACCGCTGGCTTCTGTAAAGTGCCCCTCAAATGTCACTTTTGCTGCACTGAGACGTGCGCACACACACACCCACGCACAGTATTTTTAAAACAGAGGCCTGCTCTCAAGTCTTCAACCATCTTTGACATCCAGAGGCTACGGATGTCACAGAGGCCTCAGCTCTTAAAGCTTTTAACATCCGAGCGAGATGGCGTTGTTTGACAGTGCTATTGGTGGATGCTATTGTTGCGTGTCGTTTTCCCCCGGAGTGCATTGCATTCACTCTGTTTTTTGTTTTTTTTTCTGTGGTAAGAGGCAGATAAGGCAGAACAAGAAACAGAACCAAACTTTCCCTCTGTGTCCATTCTGCTGTCATGCGTTGAGTGGCAACAGCAAGCAGAATTGGTGTCTCGTACTAGTCGGGAAGGGGTCAAGTACACAGAGATGTTGGCTTCTTGTATTGACATCATTCAGCTGTCGAGGCTGATTCCACAGTGCAACCTCGCTTGTTTCCAGTATCATCTGTGTTGTAGGCATAGGAATATAACATTTTTGACTGTGGTAAAACTTCACACCTGACTTTTTCTCCCTTGTATTTAATTAGTTATAGTGCTAGTACTTTTACAGAGTGGTGTCCCTGCACAGTGAGAGAAAGAATGTAAACATAATAAAAAAGTTTTCTTTTCTGTCCAACACAATGTTAAACACTACTTTTTTTGTAGTTGTGAACCATCATTGTAATCTGCCCATATGGTAGTCATAAGTAATAACTGATAATTGACCTGACAGTGTTAGGTGACAGTGTCAGTTGGTGCATTTGCAATGCTTTGATGGACATGAAACTTTCCCAGCTGACTCATCAGTACAAAAGATGACTAGTTCTTTGATGAAAGGTTAAAAGTACAAGGCTGTGTATATTTAAATACAAGGTGGATTTTAAGAAACATCAAATCATGACGCTTAAGTAGTATCTGCACTGCTAGCATAGGCTGAATATCACAGTTATGGGCTTACAGTTCTGATTTGCCCCTCTGACTAACTGAGGCTGAAGAGAAGTCTGACATAATAAAATGGCAGAAAAAAACATGATTTCTCAAAAACAAAGATAAAATTATTTAAAACTGGTGGCCATTACATAAAACATCCTTAAATAAGTGTAGTACTAAGATTGTTTGGACCACTGTCATGAGCTTACATGCTACATGTTACATGTAACGTGCACTTCTATCACTTCTAAACTATGTACTGTATGTCCACCCACTAAATTACAACTGTACCTTTTAACTTAGATTATAATTCATTGAGTAAATCTTCCACAAGAATTTTGTAATGCTGTAGAATGGATTAATTATGGCAACTCTCACCTTTACACTGCAGTTCAAAATAGAAAATGTGTGTGTGCGAGAGAGAGAGAGAGAGAGAGAGAGAGAGAGAGATGGGCTTATCAAATTAACAAATCTTCACACTGTGACTCAAATGAAAATCACAACAGGATATCACTGCTCAGAGAACAAAAGCCTTTGGTCTGTTGGTACGCTGTACACTCTCAACAAAACTCAAGATGGGAAAGTGCTCCTATCTAACTGAGCGGGTCGAGTGAGATGCATCCCATCTTTAAAATGGACACACAGGAGGTCAGCAGCAGTAGTAGTGGATATGTTGGTGTTTTTTCACATTGAGCCTCTTTTTTAAGAGGCTGGAATCATGTGGTTTATGTTGTTGCCCCAAAGGTTGTTGCTGCACTCAGACATCTCCTTCAGCTGTAGTAGTAAACCTGAACTTAAACGGACATGGAATTAATCATTAGGGGTCGATACTTTTAGTTGAATTCAGCCCATCAAAGCACAATTTTTAAGGCATCTGCTATGTATTCTGCTTGTGGTTGGTTATTACATTGTTTTGAAAAGTACTAAGATTGTGAGCATAAAGGAACTTTACTGATTATCTTTATAACATCACCAACTTGGTTAATATGGAGAGTAATGAATGTATCTATAATAGTGGCACTAAACTGATTAAGACCGGCATCAGATTTTAATAATCACAATCATAATGACCTTGTTAGATGTTAACTGGATTTTTAGAGCTTGTTACACAACTCAAATGAGTCTCGAGCCTGAAACTAACATCCCACACTTGAAAACATCTTGGTGAGAAAAAGATGAGACAAACAGGTGATGTTAAGATATGAAAAAAGTGCCCCAGAAACCAATTATCCCAAGAAATGGAGCAAAAGGATTTCACATTCTTATGCACGCAGAGGATGTCATGCAGGTTTAAATTTACTCCATCAGTAAACCAGATGATTGCATTCAGTAAACAACCACAATGTGAGGAGGGCTCAGAGCAAATAGCCGTCTCTTCTATGCAGTCAGATTGTTTATCCTGCATTTGAATACAAATAGGTTAAAAGTGCAGGTATAGATTTGTAAGACAGACAGTGTAGTATGTCTGCTTTTTGCACTGAATAGGTTTTTACATTGTGATCTTCAAATAAACCATTCTTGTATCCTTTAAAAGATTCTCATGTTGGTTCCAATAAACTTTTGACCTGAAAACTATTTCTGCAACCTTTTCTGCTTAAGCGTTGATAGAAACAAAGGCTAATGCTGCTATGCGCTAATATTCTTACCTTTCATTGGTTCATATTATAATGCACATGTTGACCCACCCCTGTTAACTTTAAGAGGTCATTCATGACAGATGAATGCTTGATAATAAGAGAAACATTTGCATCATTTGCTTCTTGTAGTTTTCTGGAATCTTTCGTTATAACATGGTTTATCTCCTTGTATATGTCACTTTAAATGTTGCTAAAGTAATTGTCGGCATAGGAGACAATAAATTTGAACTTTGAACCTAGTTGCAAGATGATGATGGAGATCCCCACATCTTTACATTCTCCAACACTAAGGCACCTTTTAAGAATGAGGGAAATGTTTAAAATATATGGCTTCTGGTTCCCTGCAGAAATTAATTATGTAACCTATTGTAGCATACCTCAAAAGTTCACGGTGCATGAAAAACTTAATATGCATGGCCTTCACCTTTACAGGCTCATAAAATTGTAGAGTTGTGCTTAATTTTTTTTATAACGTGACAGAGATAATTTATTAAGAGCAGCATATGTTAATAACACTCTACATGGGAGAGACTTTAAAAAGTAGGGTTTGATGTCCACTCACACAACCACGGAAAGGTCAATAATATTTTTTAATACGGCTCTAATGATATTCATGTTCTTAGTAGCCACCTTTAAATTAGACTTCGAGGTTAGCAGTGGTATTAATACTACTGTATGTGTGTAAAATACATTTTCGTAATCAAGGTATTTCTGTAATTACAGTGCATGATTGAGTGGTAAAATCTGTGAGAGTAGAAAATACAGAAAGAATGTCCACATCTATGACACAGCAGTAGAATTTTCAGGTTTACAGTACAACTAAAGTCATATATTTTGACATTTTTGTACTAAAATCTCATTGGATTTCTCTTAAAACAGCTGATTTTTCAGTGGAGCCTATGACATACATGCGGGATACTTTCTGTTTTATTTGAAATTGTTAACAAAAACAATTAACCACAAAGCCATTCTAACAATCTTTTTAAGTAATACTCCGTGTTTCATAAAAAAGTGATACATTTCACAAAAAATAAGTATATTTATATTTCAGTGTGTTTTTAGTTTGTATATTTGACAAATTATCCCATCTTTCTTATTTGACCTGTATCTCCACTGTGCTGTCTGAGTGGAAAACAAACCCAAGCAAATATGGAGGAAAGGTGAAATGGTCACTTTTAAAACCCAGCACACTCTTTATGCACATGTATCAGCTGGACTGATGAAGTCAGGGCTGTGTGCATGTTCTCAGACCACGGCAGGTCTGGCAGCTCTGCCTACTACTTGATTAGGCCACTCTGACAACCCAGCAGCCTGGTAAGGTCAAGCCCTACAGAGTGTCAGAGAGGTGGGATGATGATGTATCTCTCTGATGCCTCCGTTTTTCACCTCTTGACTTTGTTGTTTTTCTCCTTTGCACCAGTGTCAACTTTTTGCCCATCTGCCGGGGACACGTCTCACATCAAAGCTGGACAGTCAAACTGTTAACCCCCTGTGTGCCAGGACCCAACTCTGTAAGAGCATTTTCCCATTTTTTATGCTATGTTTGTTGTTTATCATATTTTCACGTCAAACAGAATTTGGTGAATTTTCCACCCTCTACTTTACTACTAAGCAAGGACTACATTTATTAATTTCAGCTAACAGTGGTGAGGCTGTGTGTCCTCAGTAATGGTTTGTCCAGATATTTAAAGGCTTTTTCAATGAAAGACTGTACATCTGTTAAAAACTGTCAAATTTAGTTTCACTAGTTGTCAGAAAATTGTGTTGCAACGGAATTTAAACATGACAGTTCCTATCTATCACGCTGTATTCCTGAAAAAGCTTATAATGAAATCACTCACATTAGGTTTTCATGCTGTAGTCATGAAATGTTTTGGAGCAGTCTGTACAAATTTCAGTGGCAGACATTTGCTTGGAGACACAAGTTATTAGTATTCTGCCAAAAATCAAATATTAACATTTTTTAGACTGGCTGAGTTGGGGATATTTTTACACACTGGACTCCAGGACTGTTGCTTTCTTGAAAAATCAAGTTCAAAGAAATTATAACGAACGCATTATTTGATTGAATGTATTAAGATCCAACCCATGTAGTTATATCCAAAAACCAATGTAGAATTGACATTGACATTGTTCTGTACATTTGCGGTGCTTCCACTGCTTTAGTGAGTGACAGGCTAAAAGTCACTTCAGATTTCTTTTCATGATAGTGTTACTACATATATTCACATTTTAAAAGGCAGAAATCAGCCTTACCATTATCTGCCGTCCCTCACATTACTTCACAGATTGTTTGGTGTCATAATTATCATTCAGCATGACTTGGTACTTTTCTACTGCACTAAAGAAGAGAGGGGAAGTTTCCTAGTTTACTGTTTGGACAGCAGGACATGAAACAGATCAGACTGACGCTCAAATTTGGATTTTGTCTGACTATTTCAGATCAAATATTCAAATTTGTTCTGTTCTGCAAAGAAAAAAAATGGCAGCCCTACTGCACATCATATGACTTACTGTTCAGCAATATGAGATGCAGTCCCTTATTGCGAAATCAAGTGCTCATTTGAACGCTGTGTACTCTTTTAATCTTTTATTTCATTGTTAAAAATCTAGAATGCTAATAGCATTGGATCAGTGTGTTGTACTGTCATGAAGGCACCCTTGTCTTACATAAATGCATACATTGTCATTGAGTGTCAACAATTTACATACACACACAGTACGTTCACACAGTGTCTTTATCAACACACATAAGCTGCATTTTCATCTCAAAAACAAAGACATGCACTCTTCTCAGGGATGATTGCAAGTGGCTCGTAGGTGACAACAGCCGCTGTGATCCGGATGACTCGCCCTAAGCCAGTGGTCCGGTGTGTCGCTGCTGCTGCTCCTGTAGAAATGTCTCTTGTCGTTAGCGTGTAATAGCGGATATTTCGGCTGATAATATTGCAGACGTTGCCAGAGAAGCCAAGGTCAGGGAAGTGGCTATTCTTAGCATGACCTCAGTCATATTTTTCATTTTGTCTGGAAAAAAACAAAATGGGTATAAATCAACTCAAATCAGAAAAAGAGAGTCCGAACTGTATGATAAAACTCACACTGGTAAATCTCTGTATTTGTCAGATAATGTGACTCAGGACGACACAATAGGATGCTGCTCTGCCAGATTCTCTCGTTTCCCTCTCGGTGTTGGTGTGTCTGCGTCAGCGTCTCTGTATGAACAACAGGGAGGGAGGGAAGAAGCTTGTGTTATGTGTGTGTATATGTATGCAGTGGGGGGTGTTTGTGTATGTGTGTGTGTGCATGTGTCTGTGCTCAGGTGGCAGATACCCTAGGTAAATCATTTCAGATCCATTTATTCAGAAGCCTGTTTGCAGACGACACTTGCACAACGCTGCCAAAGAAGTGTCACAATGTCAGTGACTTCGTTTGCAGGTCTGACCCCCCGGCTGGCATGTATGTGCGAATGTGCTTGTGTTCCTGTGTAAGCATACATGCATATATACACATAATATATACCGTATCTTTATTTGTGTGTGCTAATATTCTGCCTTTGTCTCTTGATGTTAGGTAGCTCAGTCAAATGTGTCTTATTCAGAGAGAGAAATAACAGCAGGGGAAGCTTTGCTGTCCTCTGAATGGCTGTGTTGCATTCAATGAATCCTGCCTTAAATCAAGCATTGCTCCAAAGGATGAGTAGTTAATTTAATTACTCTAATGACCAAACTGATGCTAAAAAGGAGGATTCTTTGGTTCTTAAATAGCAAATTAATTTTTTTAAACGGCTGAGATCAAATTAATGGTATTTTTAGTCCAGATGAATTTTTTTTTTTTGATATGACAGCTGTCTTAATCTGTGTTCAAAATGAGCTCGTTTGCGTGTGTCATTTGGGCGCTGACAGTCAGTTGTGACAGTTGTAAAGTGTTCTTGAAAAAGCGCCCGACGTGGACACTCAAGGCATCCAGACGAAAGATTTGCAGGCTGTGATGTCTGTGTGTCAAATTACTTATCTCACTAAGCATATGCTGGCACTTCAGAATCATATACTTCAAACCCGCAGCCTTCAAAAGCGTCAAAACGGACTGTCTTATTCAACACATCAGTCATGTAGCCACCAGCAAAATGAGCGAGATGTCATTTGCACTCAACAAAAAGCTTCCGGAGACATTTAAAGACACTCTTGATGACTGCTTCAATTTGGAGAGACTGTTAATGATATCGTCTCAGCTGCCTTTTCTGGGGTTTTTTTTTTTTTCTGAAGATACAAGTGAACGACAAAGAGTACTTAGATGTGCACTTCAGCTAAGGCTTTGCCAATTATTAATTTGAATCCTGAAGACAATTAGTAAATCACTGCAGCACCCATTATCCAGCTGTTGCCCTGGATTTCTGGGTTTTTGAAGAGCGAGCCAATCTTAGGGTCAATTTAGCCTGCCACTAATGACAAAACATAAAATAATGATTTGCTCTATCACACTATCACTCTCGTTTTCTGCCATTAACAAAGCCATCTTTTGTGTGATGAGCCCGAAATAAAATTATACAAATAATATTGACCTAGTAATGGAAAAAAAACAACAAAAATATCTTTATCAACCACCTGCTGTGCTTTCATTCACTGTTTTCTTTTGTTTGAACCCCCTCTCCTTACATCTCCACACACACACACACACAATGACGCATGGATGCAACACACCAGTCCTTGAGCTCCAAGCAAATATCCCACTTGGTTTGTACTGTTCCAAGTGTTACAGAGGGCTAAACTATTTCATTGCGCTAATTGGACAGTGTCATTCCTGACGTTTGGATCAAAACACAGGAAAAGAGGGAAAGCTGAGACAAATGGTGGCTAATTAAACGTGTGTGTGTGTGTGTGTGTGTGTGTGTGTGTGTGTGTGTGTGTGTGTGTGTGTGTGTGTGTGTGTGTGTGAGTGTTACAAAGAGAGAGAGAAACCAGCTGACAAAAAAATGGAGTGACGAAACACCCAGCTTGACAAAAGCAACAACTAGGATTCGTCGCGATGGAAACTTAACATGAAGACAAAAAAATCTACTTTCTTTGAAATCCTCAACTTCTCCCTAATTGGGTTTTATTCAACGCTGACTGAGGGAGAAAAGGAAACAATGATTGCCCACATTTTACTTAGACTTTTTCAGCAAGAGAAGCAAGTTTAGCCTTGAGTTAGAGGTGTTTTATCCAGGTTAGAATTTTTTCATTTCTGCAATTTCCTATATTCAATGAGGATTTTCATTAAAAAGCAGGCAAAGGTGTACATACATATAAATATTATCTCCAGTTATCCTCAGCCCTCGCTGCTGCAAGTAATCTGATAAAACAAAACTCAGATAAAAACTCATCTTAAAGGAGCAAGAGAGAGGAAGATAGAGAGAAAGTAAGGGTTGCAAACTCTGAAAATAACCTGACACGTTTGAACTCTGACCCACAGGAGACATTTGTTTTCAGATGTAGCGTGTTGGCCCACCACATCATCCCCAGGGAGATATCTTCCTCACCATTTCTCTGCTACTCTGCAGCACCGTTTCACCTCATGTTACAGCCCCTCTCTCTCTCTATCTGACTGACTCACACATGTGGACGCACATGCATAAACGCGCGCACACACATGCTCACATATACAATCCTCAAACCCTCGCCCAACCCCACCCTCGCCTTCGCATTTGACCACCTGTCAGGATGTTTATGGGCCATTGTTTGCAGTGCTGATGATCATTGTCACTGGTTGATTCTTATCACCCATAGCCGCCTGATGATGGGGCCTACCCTGACGTCCACAGATATGGGTGTCCTTGACCACTGGGGCAGACGCAATGAGCGGAGGGGGCAGTTGGGTGGAGAGTTATTTTTTTATTCCACAGAAAGGATGTATCTTCTTTGTCAAATATTATTAAGGTGGGTGGCTTCCAGGTGCAATGAGAGACAATTGTGGAAGAAAATAGTTTCTAAAATAGATATTAGATGTTAAAGCATGTTTTAATTTAATTTCTGAAATGTAGCAAAATATAATGTGAAAAGTATGTGATCTTGTCACATACTTATTATTTGGAAAAAAAAATCTGATTTGTGACAACACTATGGTAAACATTTGGTTAGGTTCAGGCAAAAAGACAACTTGGTTAGACGTGATGGTTTTGGTTAAAATAACTACTTCATTAAAAGGGGACCTTCATCGTCACAGTAACGAAACTAATCATGTGGTTAATGTTTGGTAATAATCGTGGTCATGCTCAAAAGAAAACAGACGAGAATCATAATTACTACGGTCGCTAAAGGGCTTAGTCGCTTTAATGTAAACATGTGTCGTTGCTGCATTTGCTGAAATTACATTGTGTAGTTTTTCTTGGGTGAACAGTCTCCACATAGTAAACACCTATTACCATTGATAGCATATGCCACACAGGCAGAGAGTAAACAATACAGTCATTCACAGTGCACAGTGCTACACAGCACCAACCTGCAGTGTTCATATAAGTACGAGAATTTGATATAAGAAAACTTACTTAAGTATAAGTGGGGGAGGCAATAAAGCAAAGAACAATACACATAATAGATTGCAACCCTGCCTGCCAGAAATTATGTTCATATACTACTAAATTGTTTTCCTAATTACATTTTGGTGGCAACGCAATCGCTGACTGGATTATGTTCTAAGGCTGCGTTTTGTTTTTTTTTTGTTGTTTTGTTTTTTTGTTTTTTTTTAAATGAATAAAGCACTAGATTTTTTTAATGGCAGTAACATATCCAGAAGGTGGATAGGGTGGGTGATGGGTCTATAAAGCAAACAACTGTCACACCACAGACCAGAGTTTGCATCCAGAGTACCATCTGTGGTTTAGGAAACAAGATCACTTTGGTTAAGATTAGAGAAAGATCGTGGTTCTAATATTCTAATCTAGTCGCAGTTACATTTCCTACAAAATGTGGTTGCTGTTGAAATTTACTTGTATAAAAATGTAATTTCTTATCTGCTAATTCAAGCAATTAGTACATTTGCACATAAAACATAATTATCGTGAATATGACTGAGGTTATAGTTTGTATAAGGCATATACAGTAGTTCACTTCTCTCATAACCTAATTTTGTACATGAGTCCAGATGGATGTGCTGTGGCCCACAGGCTAATAGCAAAACAATATAAAGAAAAATGCTGTTTCTTTGTTGTTAAATGCATGTAGTAATTTAAGATGTGTTAATTGCAACACAAAAGCTGTTATACTGTCTGCTTGAAGCCTTTATGTCAAACACATCACTTCAGACAAACCACTGTGCATTCACTTTATTGGTAAAGAGTTAGAGAGATTGATGAGTATTAAGGCTCTGTTAATCAGGCTCTGATTTCAGTCTTCAGTCTTTCATATAATATAACTTGATTAAAGAGTAAACATGATAGTTGTAGTGATTTGTGTTGCTTTCCTCTGGTCTTAATCATGTTATCACCGTGCCTTTAAACACAAGCAGCACTGAGGGTTTGCCTGTGGTCCGGCCTCCTGCGGTGCTCAAGTGTCACAACATTATTTGAAAATTTCTCCACCATCTCATTGAATTAGTGCTCCCAACCCACTAAAAACAGATGAACTTGAAGTCAAGGAATCGTTCAGAAGTCACACATCACCAGCAGACAACTGCAATTACTGATGGGAGAAGATGGGCTCAGATTTAACCAGGCTGAGGCTATGATGTAGTGTCAGTGAGGGATTGGCCATGGTGTTGGGCGACGGTGGATGGAGCAGTGTTGATAGCTAAAACATTTACCGCAGATCCAGCTATCGTAATTTTTCACAGGGCCCGGGTGTCATTGATCAGGATGATATCTGGCACAGGGGAACGTGTAGTTAAAGGCACATGTTTAACAAGCCTCTCCGGCAGTTCCCAAAAATGGTCACATAAAGACTTTCCATTATTATTCTGAGCAAAGACAGAGTCGTTTTCTATCCCTCAGATCTCCTTCGTCAACCCATCCTCACTGGACAGATTACTTTCATAGGAAATATCTTCCTGGATCAGACAAAATAATGTTCTGAGATAGAAACAAGGCCACAGTCTACTCTCTGATGCAGAAATTAGCTCCATTTTGTTAAAGTGTCTTAATGACAGTTGAGTTAAACCATTACCTGGACTGTTTTGTCCTTGTTCCTTTAAGACAATGCCACTGCACAAAAAAAGCTGGATAACCCAAGTCTCCAATAAAACTAACATTAATGGCATTGCAATATGCAAAGCTATGCTAATTTTATGCATACTGTCAACCTACATAGTGGCCATCCTTCGTTCATTTCAAAAGATATGACCGCAATTAGACGACAATTGATTGAAATCATTTGCGTTTTATGATTCTGTTACTTTTGAGAGCTGACAGGGCGTTGTACAATTCAGTGACAGTATATTTTCACTGCACGGGGAGATTAACTGCTATTATTGACCCCGATGCAAAGCAATGGGTAATACATTTCAAACAAACTACTCACTATGTCAGTGATTTGCATGTGGTGTGTCATTTACCATATTCCCTGATTACCTAGTGATATATGCTATAATATAATGCACAGAGTGATTTCAAAGCAAGATGCGTACGGTACCTTTACAGTGACTTAACATGTCTGAGACAGAAAAATTGAAATGATAGTTTAAGGACTGCGGGGAAAAGAGAAGTCTTATCAGTTAAGACTTGCTTTGTATGTAGGTTTTTTTTTCCCTTTCTCTCCTTGGAAAGCAGGGGTGCAGTTGATGAATTCTTAAGCAGATCTCGCTGATAATTGTATTTCATAACTGTCATGTGGAGAGGGACTGTCCGCTGAGAAGCTATTTGTGTCACTGCATCTCTCTCCCTCTCTGTCTCTCTCTGTCTCTGCAGCCTCTTCAATAAAACTCAAATCACGACAGAGATTGTTAAGTCTACCTCCAAGATTATTAAATCCAAATGGAGAAGTTATGGGTGACACTTCATAACAATTAATACTGAGATGCTTGATTAATAAAGTTCGCTCACACCCCCACACACACACACACACACACACACTGCACCCACTCCACCCCCTCTTCTCTTTTCACCCTCCCCATCACTAAAGTTGTCCTGTTTGAGTGGGATGGAGGAGGAGGGGAACAGACGTACGGGTGGCAGGATGGTTGTCAGGGACGACATAGTGTCATTCTTTTGATTAATGGAGCATTGTGACCCGCTAACCCTCCTTCTTTCCCAGCATGCCCTCTCACCTCTCCCAAGCCCCCACCCACCCAATGGGTAAAAATAGTGCGTTGGATTATGCTCTCCATTTGGATTCAAGATAGACATGATCTGAGTGAGAAAAAAAGATGGTGAACAAAGTAAGGAGGAGTAGAAAAGAAAAAGAAAAAGAAATGGAAAAAAGAAAAATGAAGAAATGGCACAAAAAGCAGAGAAATAGAAAGGTAGACAAAGATTAAGGAGAAGTAGAGCAAGAAATACTACAAAATTACATGAAGATGAAAAGAAAAAAAATGAGGAAACGAAGAAGAGAGAAATTGTAGTAAGAAAGGAAAGATAAAGACAAAGATGAGACAGAGATAAAGAAGAAATACAGAGTCTAGACGAGGCAGGAAAGAGAGACAGAGGAGACAGAAAGACTGATTTTTTGGAGAATGTCACCTACCTAACCTTGTCACCATGTTAAGTCAGCACATGATTAATTAGTTGGTGAGACTGAGCAATTAGGTCAGGAGTTTGGGTGTGTATGAGTATGGTGTGTGTATGGTCATGTCTGTGTGTGTTCATACTCAACTTTTTTTCTCGTCCATATCTTTTCATTAATAACTTTCATGGAATGTAAACCAATTTTTTTCTTGGCATTTTGCCATTCCCTATAAATCCCCACAAGGACAAGATCAAGAACAATTCAGCCAGACAAGAGACAGAAAGCATTAGATGAATTCAAGATTACAAAGAAATGTACATATATTGTGCATTTTTGGAGTGTCAAGGATGGATTTGAAAAAAAAACACTGTCTGCGTCGATCACATGTCAGTGGCGTGCACAATCTTACTTTTGACCAAAAGTCGATATACAATTTAAAACTAGACAACTTCTACGTTAAACACAGATTGGTGGATAGATTCTATGCATTATTTTATGGCAAGTTCTTTATATCTTATTCGATGCACAACTTTTTTGTGAATGTAGAGTCAGTTTGAGGGCTTGTTTTTGATTTTGTTTGTTGTTTGAATATACAACGAAATGTTAATATGTACGTTTTCATATATTCACTGTTTTGCTTGGTTTGTCATGAAAATAGTGGAGTAAAAAAATAAGCATTTTTTAAAGAGGCTCTGTGGTGTATTATCATGAAATAGCTCTAGATTAATTTGAAAGACCTTGAGGATAAGAAACCCTTAGACAAATCCTTGAACCAGTAAAGGCTTACAAGATCATATTTAACATTGATGGCTATATATTTTCCTTTTTGCAATTAAAGAGTCCCTCTGTGTAATTTAATGCTTCTTTTCCAGAGTGTCGGGTCCCTGAGACTTGGCCTGTAACTATGCCATCGCTCTTGGTGATTATCATTAATGAATATCGTGAGGACCATCCCTCAATATGACTAGGGAGGAAACACACAAGCCCTAATTAAAAGGTTCCCTATTCATAATATGCCTCAAACTACGGATAAATGACGCCACTTTTACAAGTCATTTAATGTCAGAAAAGCACCTTTTAAGAGCATTTTCAGCCATAATATACCTTTCAGCTGCAGTGACAGATTTTGCAGCCAAAGCCACTTGTGAGGATCTGTGCAATTTGAGATTCACAGATTTAAATTTAGGAGTAAAAGCTGAAGATTAGGATGCTCTAATTTGACACACAAAGGACTGATGACAAAAAAAAGCTAGCCTTCTAACTGTACCTCACTGTCTGACTGAATGACCATAATCTGGTTTTGCATGTTGCAATCAGAGCTGTTGTGTTTATCGCAAAAGGTTATAAGAGTTCCGTGTTAAGAGGTCATACTGTGCATGGAAACATATTCCTCTATCGAAGAGATGGGCATTTAGAAATGAAATGTTTAACAAATTACAGGATGTCACTGAGGAAGAAAATAATCCTCATTGCTTGTGTTCTCATAAAAACTCATTTAATCATTTAATTGCTCAAAATGCAGAGTGACAACTGCTCTCATAAACACTAGTTGTTGCTACCACATCAGTTTTCCCAGACAAAGTATTAGTAATTGTTATGTGAAGAAGATAATGGTAACGTGGGGATAATGTGAGTCTCTCCTGATGTTTTCATATGTGTATATATACTCACTTTTTCTTGCGGTCAGAAGTCTTGTCGGAAAAAGAGCTTGGTAGAGACAAACATTGGCTGTTTCTCTTTCCTCCTTAATAAATGCAAAATACTAATTGGAGTGCGTGTCAAAGAAAACAAAAGCGGGGAAGGAAGGAGTGTGCATGTCAGAAAGCCTGAGTATTTTAGAAATGTGAAATATGTCACTTGCTAGCTGAGTTGGTAAGGATTTTAGCAAGGTTGTTCCAGGAAGCAGGAAATCTCACTGTCACACTATTTGTCTCTGCTTTAGATAAAGTTTTGCTGTGAGCCATTATGTAATGTGGCTCATGTTTAAAAGAAAAACACATTGAGAGGGGGGAAAGGGAGAGTATATTTTTGCTAGACAACAGTCTATAGTTCATGTTTAAACCATTTGATTGCTTTCTCTCCTTCCAGTTTTGGCCCTCGTCATCGCTGCTCATTGCTCGACTCCTCAGGACTCAGATCCTTTAATAAACTTGCATCTGTCCCGCAGCTGCCGGCATTTCATCACATTCTTCGTCAAACTGACAAAATCAAAAAAACTCAGGTGGGGATTACAAACACTTCAATTGCATTGTCAAAGCTACAGCAACACTATCGTTTTTTAAGTCTACACATTAAACAAGTCATGGAAGAGTAAATCTCTATAAATATCAAACCTCTCTCTGTCTCTTTCTCTCTCTCATATACTCTTGAAAAACTAATTATGCAGTCTTATCTGATAGATGTGGAGATATAGCTCATGTCAAGTTAGAGCCTCTTCTTTATTAATTTTTTTATTATATATTTCTTATATTGCTAGCCGATGAATGCTCTGGAGATCTGATAGGACCCATCATTGGTGAAAGTTACTCAAGATTGAAAGAGAGGAATTATCATGCTTCTGTGAGCCTTCATCATTCCAAATGTTAACTTCTTTTATGAATGAGACTAAGGGAAACATAACTCTTCATGATCCATTAGGGCACATCTGGGTCTGTAGCCTTTCTTGGCAGATCTTTATAAAAATAACATTAAAATATAAAGAGGGTTGTCAAACACTATATTGCAGAAACCTCCAAAAATACACACAAACACCTGACCCCAGCTCTGCTACTCATGTACTTACATACCAGAAGAGCCTAAATCTTTTGACATCTGAGGTTTATGGCTGCAAAATAACTCGGGTGTTGCTTTGGTAAAATATGCAACACTACTTAAATTTAATTTGTAGATATTAAAATGAGCATTAAATTCGGGGTTTGCAGTCATTAAGATTTTTGTCAATATACTTTGCCACAAAGCACAATAATCAAATATATCATTAAACTTAACTGAAATAAAAATAAAACATGCTGGGGAGCTTCTAAGGCAAAATATTAATTCTGTAAATGAAGCCAAAGCATTATATTCATATTAATCTATATACTTTATAGTCCCAAATTCTTTTCATATGCACAAAACTGGTTTCACTTGTTTATCGGCTGTCAAACACGACTGTAAATAGATTCAACCCATACTTACAGTGTATGGCTCTGACCCCACATTTTATACTATCTAGCATGAGGTGGTTCTTTTTCAAAAATTGGATCCATGTGATGCTCTCTGTGGTAGTGATGATGATTAGGAGAAGAGAAAGTGGATGAGAGATATTAGTGAAGGATAAAAGACAAAAGGAAAATGGAGAAAAAGAGGTCGAATTACGGTGGTAGTCGCTTCTGATGTTTTAAAGCTGCATTTTTTCACTGTTGCATGTTCGACCTGCAAGTAACACACTATGCGATGTGTAAAGTTTCAACAAAATGTAAAAGACACAAACCTTCAGGCATGTTTGGTTTGGTTGGCTTTGGTTTATTTTTTTCAAAACTGCTCATTTCATTTACATAATTTTCATAATGTCCGTTGGCACATGATAAAGGTTCCAAATGAAATGTGAAACCAGTAGGAATTATAATACTGTGAGTTCATGTGAAAATTGTGTTGAAATGAGCTAAACAGTTGCCCAAAAAAAAAAAACTAAACATGAACAAGTGTCCATTTTACATGTTCATATTATTATTAATGTTTTTCAAACACTGTAAAACCTAAGTTATTTCACCATATGTCTGGTAGGGTCTGTTGGTGTGAATAATTCCCAGTATTTTTTTTATTCCTCTAGGATTCACAAGATTATTAAAATCTACAGTATTTACAAAAAAAAAGCATGTCATTATTTAGATCATGAGTTTGAGTTCTCACCCTGATTTGACAACCTCACGGGACTCCTCTGTAAATACGATCCGGTAATCTTATAAAACAGCTTCTCTTCCATGGTCATGTCAGACCTAGAAAAAACAGAAAGAGGCGAAAGAAAGTAGAGAATAATGTGTAAATACACATGACGACTACATGGATCTTTTCATCCACTGTTAGGAAGTATCTTCATGCAGAAGAAGGAAACAGGAAGACATGTCATCATGCTGTCACTGCTATGTGAAGAGGGCTTCATGTACACAAGTAGGGGGTAGAAACAATTGTTCTGTGTTCAGCTTTTGTCATACATGCACCAGACATAGGTGGGTAGCATCACGGTAGATGTAACTACAGTAGCAAGCAATTTGAATCATAATACTTCCAGATCATAAATTGGCTGGCTGGCTGTAAAAATCGATGTTTGAGCCACTGTACACTGAACACATTAATGTATATCACGGGGTCATAGGTTACAGAAGAGGTATAATTTCCAAAAGTATATTCTTATCTCACCTGCAAGGTTTGAATTTATTTACAACTTTCAGGGGAGTAACAATGTAATTTGATGTATCTGTAATGTCTCTGTAATAAGGCCCAACAGTTCAGCTTTGAGGTCACAAATACACTTCACTAAAAAGAAAAGAAAAGGCAGGGTTTTAAAAAAAAAAAAACAGAAAGGAGGAAAGAAAAAACAAAGAAAGAAAATACTATTAAGAAGGAAACGTGTAATTTTACTGCTTGAAATCAGGAGCACGCTCTCGGTCTGAATAAGTCCATAACGCGTGTAGATATTTCGGTGCAGGTGGATTTCACCCTACCTCTTGAACCATGTCCCCATACAGCCTAGGATCCAGATCCTGCTGGCCTCTCTGCTGTGACTCCTCTACTGTCTCTCTGCTCCTTCACGGCAAAGGCGGGAGCCTGCTTCATCAAAAGCCCTGTAATTTAGTCGTTTCTGTGTTTCAGCTGTGTAGGGTTCACACAACTGCCGGGACATCCCAGCCTGTAACAGCAAACCAATCCTCTAACATGCTTCCACTGGGCCATATTCACTTCCTCCTGGGCCTACAGCAGTGTTTGGGCACAGCCCTGCAGTGCTTAGGTCAAACTGGTTACCTCACAGAAAAATAAATTCAGGCAGTTAATTCCAATAGTCAACATCAGGATTAGGAATTATTTTAGTGAACCAGCACTGTTTCATAAAATACCAAGTAAAATTATTCTATGTGACAGCCTTTGATTTAGAATTTAAGAAATTTTACTTAGCTAATGTAGCCTGTATATACAGGGATGTTGCCTTCTCCAAGAAAGTAGCATTAATTTGTGAGCTGCAGTTCCTGCTGTCTGTCTGCTGTCTGTCTGCACACACTTTGGGACAGACATATTGAGCGTAAGTCGGCTCCATCAATCAGCAGGCAGGCTTGTTTGACAGACAGGGACAGACCAGATGTTAGGGCGGTACTTGGTATTTCTTCTTACCACATAATAAGCGACCTCAGACGTCTCCTCTGCATGAATTATCAGTTTCGCAGACGAGCAGTGGCTCAAAACACCGAGCGTAAAGACATGAAAATCTTCAGAAGCTTTCTCTGCTGTGCGTGTTGAGGAGGTTGGGGTTGGGGGGTGGGGGCACTCGGCTGCGGTTTTGTGCTTGTTTACCCTGTTAACTGTGAGAATGTGAGGGTGGATTAGGTAAATTCAAAACACTCACTTAGAATTAGTTGAAGTGGGCCTGGCGCGACTGGTTTGCGCAAAGTTTGTAATCCAGTTCCTTGTAGAGTAAATGATCCGGTCCAAACCTCCGGTAGGAGTGGACCGGGGCCGGGAGTGTAGCTGGGTGTACAGAGTGGGTCCGGTGGCCGGCTGCAGAGGAAGGAGCGCATCCAGTCTGAACTGAGCGACCACTTCTCATGCCATCAAGTTATGTTGTGATTATCACCGCACCCTCTGTTTACTCAGTAATAAAACAAACTTGAGGTTTCCCTCTCCTCCACCATCACCGAGCAGGTTCTGCATTGAAACGGATATATCATTTGTCTCATTTGAGATAACATTAGCCCAGTTATTGTGCCCTTTATAAACGTACTTTATGGAGGGATAATAGTTGGGATGGAGAGTAGGCTATTAATGGAGCCTCTTGTGAATTCCAGGGCCCTCCTTCACCAGAAGCCTCACTAAAAGAGTGTAACGAATCGATCACTGGCCTCTTTGTCACTAAGAGGTCACCAAAAATATCCACATTTTCTGCAAACTTTGAGACACAGTAAAAAGAGCCTCCTGCGCTGCTCACTGTAAACCATCTGAACAAGTGAAGCACTGTAGCACCATCTTATTTTCTTTGCTATTTTATGCCAGGGTTAAAGCTCAAGTGCGAAATGATGTTTTATTCTTCAAACAGGCCTAAACAGTATTTGCATGGAGGCGAAAAAGAAGCTGTCTCTCAAGCCTTGGCGTGCAGCTTTTAACGTTTCTTCACAGAGTCTCGCTCTGTGCTTGGGTGTGTGATTGATGTTTCAGGTATAATCCCAATAATCATCCAGGCCTGATTTTGCTGTGCTTGTAGCAAAGATTATCTCCTTGTGTATGGGATCAACAAAGTCTAATAGGTTTATGGGTGATTTAGCGATTTTATATGGAATTTCTCTACTTTTTATTTATTTTATTTGTATATTTTGCTAATTAAAGGCAGGATTTGGCCGTTAGCCATCTCTATGAACATACTGATTGCAGTCCTCACCTAATACTACCTCGACTGTCTTAAAATACTTTTGAATTTCAGCAGCAGTAACATTTAAACCAAATCCCTCTCACACACACACATCAACTTTTGACACCTCATTCCTCCTGTTTTAATGCAAGTTTACAAACCGGCTGCTTCCGCGTCACGAACAGGACGCACCCCTCCTATTAACACCGTAGCCCCGCGCGCAGGGAGGGGACAGGAAGGCGTTGAAATGAAAGCCATCCCAGCGAACAATTAGAGCGGCGGTTGACGGTGGGCTCTGACTGTCAGGGTGACGCTTGTGAAGGGGGTGGAGTAAGAGAGGCCGGAAGGCAGCTGGATGTGTCTGTCTATCAGTGGGAGCTGTCTGAACGCACCGCGCATCACCAATGTGCGCACATTTCACTGCGGAGAATATCCGGAGAGACGCTCGTTGCGCTTTTAAGAATAAATAATGAAGGTAGACTTTTTAGAAAAAACAAAGGAAACAATAACAACTTAACATTACAGTCTGCGGCTCGAGGGCGGGCCCGCTTCGTTGTAATTTTCATTGAGTTTCTGAAATTCGTCAAGTGTCCGTGTTGACAATCGGGCGGACAGTGTCCTCAGGTATTTCATTATCCAGGGTGTGTTTTCAGAGACGGGAGCTGATTGCTACGGGGTTTCTCCTCGCGCGCGCACGCACACACACACACACACACATAGATACACACTTGACTGATTGACACACACCCAGCCCGGCTAACGTGTCCTCTTTCTCTCTTTCCCCAGTCTCTCCTCCCAAGACTGTGGCGGGTCTCGGATACCGGATCTGGCACCTTGGACGGACGGAGGTGAGAGAAAACACTACAGCGCAGTTGGACTCATCTCCACCACCGTGTGAGTGGTTACAACGCAAGAAGAAGGGAGCTCGTTTTTCCTCCTCGCTTTTTGCTGCGAATAGAGGTATGGAAATAGTCCGGTGGGGTGTAAACCTCTTTTGATGGAAACGCGGCGAGTGGGCTCAGGCAGCTGTCCATATCCACTCCTCGATAAACTCAGATCCGCACGGAGCTTTTTCAGCCAGTTTCTCGCCAAACTCAGCCTGCGATGAGTTTCTGTGATCGGCAGAAGAAGTTATTGGACGAGCACGTTTGGCTCTAAATAATTTCTAATCTTCACATTTCTCACCGGACAAACCGATTTATGAAATGACCAGAAACGCAATAAGTTAAACCTCCTTGCGTCAGCACGTACAAGAGAGAGAGAGAGGGGCGAGAGAAAAAAAAAGAGACTTCTTCACCCCTGCAGCGAGGGATCTACACTCTATAATTATACCATCCCGCTGAAGAACTGAGAAACGCTACAGCTTTGATTTCCTCCCGTTGCACCAGTTTCCTCTCCAGCTTGTCCGCTATATTTGATCTCTGCATGAAAAGTCAAGCGGAAAGTCTTGCAGCAACATGCCGAGGAGAAAGCAGCAAGCACCATGACGATCCTTGGGTAAAGCCCCAGCTCTGCAAACAAACACCCCCTCACATTGGAAACACACTTTATTCCCCAGCCAGGGATCCCAGCACACAGACAAGTTTACACAGCAGCAGCGCGTCAGGCCTGATGCAGGACACAATACAAGGACATCAGGGACCTCTGTAGGAGACTATCACTGTACCCATAAGTCTGTTCAATGTGTGCGTTCAGTTTAGTTAACGTTCTGACTCCTGCGACGTTTCAGTGGCTCATAATAAGTTTATTTTTCTAATCTAGAAAGGCATGTTTGACTGGCAGCAGTATTGTTTCATTTTCGCAGGCATGCGCTTCAGTGCAAATCTGCCTGTGTGAAATAGATACGCTCGCTACTTCAGTTTTCAACGCTTTAAAGCTGGTCACTCCACCAGGTTGCCAGCATCCAAGTTGTCCAAACAAAGCTCATCTTATCTCATTTTACAGGCTAACGTGTTTGATGTGTTAGTGCCAGTAAAAGAAAAGAAAAGCAAAGGAGGGGAGAAAAGAAAAAAAAAAAAGAAAGAAGTAGCGTATTTTCAGCTTGTGTTTCCGCTCTGGGATTGCCATCCTTGATTTGATGTGATTGATCGCCTGTCATCGACTATTTGATCTAGCCATTCTAGTAAACATCAGTAAATCATTCACCATAGAAAGAGACACGCATCGCCCGGCAGCTGGACTTCCTCAAAGGATAACTTTTGCCCCACCGAGGAGCAAAGAAAAGACAAATTGAAAGAAAGTTCTCAAGCAGGATAAATACTTTTGCGATTAATACCCAAGGGGAGGGAACAGGGAGGAGGGAAGGAGGGGTGCAGGGCGTAGCGAGATCACAGAGAAGCATCTCGTACAGAAATAGCCTCTAAAACACTGGGGTGAAGTGTGTGTGTGTGTGTGTGGGGGTTACCTCTAGTCACTTCAAACTCTTGACCTGACCTTTGTGTTCATTCTTACAAACACAGGAAGTGTTGGAGAGCTGTCATGGATGTTGAAGACACAGATGCAACATCACAATTATAACCCCAAACATGAATATAGCGATGAATAAAGGGGACAAAGTGTGTAAAATCGCAACTGGGTACCACAGACTTATTTTGTAAGTCACCACAGGAATATTTTTGACACCATGTGATCATGTGACACCATGTAAAGCAAGTTTGATTCGATGAATTAGCTGTAATTAGCTTTCTGCTATCAAAAACCTGTAATTATGCTTCAAATATTTAACAAGAAAATGTAATACCATAATATTTGGTATATAAGTATATATAATCCCCATGTCAAGTGTTAAAGTCAAGATTCTTTCTTCAGAGAAACTACCTCAGAAAATGAATAATAACATATGTAAATTTGTATTTTTGAGAGAAAATCATGGCACAACATTTTGGGTTTTGACGATTCAGGCCTGCGTTGTCGTTGAGTTGACCAGACATGAACTGCTGTGAGAGAATGTATGTTTGCCCAAATCCATTTGATGTCCCTGGGAGATGTGTGATTGACATGCATTTTCCAAATAGCGGGAAAAAGAAGGAACCTTTGAAGTTCACATGCAATGACAATGACCGAATAAAACAGCTGTAGAATGTTAAGCAGGCGGTGGAAATGCAAAGTTAAAGCAAGGAACTTAAATCAAAGGGTTGCGTGAAGACTTTGGAACTCGGTGGGGCTGTAATTTCCCTAGTGGCTGAGAGCTTTAGTGATGGATAGAGAGAAATGTGTTTGAAGAACAAGCCTGCACAGTGAAAATGAATAGTGTCTGTTTCTACTCTGCCACAAATGTTGGTGAAATCCCAAAAGAGAAGAAAGTGTTGTTTTCTCTTGTTTCCGGCCCTCTCTGGTCATTCTGAAGCTGTCAACTCTAAGTAGCCCATTACTGACTCAGCTTTGAATAATGATTTAATTGTCTGTTTTGTGACACACACATACATCACATGCAGTAATGGTCATTCCCAACTTGGCAGGCTTTGTCATAATATTTCAGTGTGACGTATGGTCAATCCAAAAACTTTAACACCTCTACTGATGTGTGTGTGTGTGTGAGGAGATAATGAACTGCTTCCTCTATGAGTGGTGCACACCTATAAACTAAAATCTTTACAGTATTTACAGATATTTCCCCAACCTAGATTTGTCACTTTGGAGTTGCACTAAAACAAATGTTGCATACACTTCTGAGAGAGAGAGAGGACAAACCGATTTATGAGAAATGACCAGAAACGCGTAGAGATTAAACCTCCACTTGCGTCGTGAGAGAGAGAAGGCGAGAGAAAAAAAAGAGAGACTTCTTCACCTGGGGATCTACACTCTATAATTATACCATCCCGCTGAAGAACTGAGAAACGCTACTGGCTTTGATTTCCTCCCGTTGCGCAGTTTCCTCTCCAGCTTGTCCGCTATATTTGGTCTCTGCATGAAAGTCAAGCGGAAAGTCTTGCAGCAGCATGCCGAGAGAAAGCAGCAAGCACCGCGGCGGTCAACAGAGTAGCCCGCTCTGCAAACAAACACCCCTCCATTAGGAAACACGCACACTTTATTCCCAGCCGGGATCCCAGCACACAGACAGGATTTACACAGCAGCAGCGCGTGGACCTGATGCAGGACTGTCTAAGGACATCAGGGACCTCTGCCAGAACACTATCACTGTACCCATAAGTCTGTTCAGTATGTGCGTTCAGTTTAGTTAACGTTCTGACTCCTGCGACGTTTCAGTGGCTCATAATAAGTTTATTTTTTCTAATCTAGAAAGGCATGTTTTGACTGGCAACAGTATTGTTCATTTTCGCAGGCATGCGCTTGGTCTGCTGGGCTCTGCCTGTGTGAAATGATATATCAACATGGTTCAACAGCTTTAAAACTGATATCACTAGATTTTTCCAGCATCCGTTGTCAAACAAAGCTCATCTTATCTCATTTTTACAGGCTAACGTGTTTGATGTGTTGGGTATGATAAAAGAAAAGAAAGCAAAGGAGAGGGGGAGAAAAGAAAAAAAAAGAAAAGTAGCGTATTTTTCAGCTTGTGTTTTCCGCTCTGGGATTGCCATCCTTGATTTGATGCTTGATTGATCGCCTGTCATGCGACTTCTTTGATCATCATTCCTGATAAACATCAGTAAATCATTCACCATAGAGACACGCATGCGCCCGGCAGCTGGACTTCCTCAAGGGATAACTTTTTGCCCCACCGAGGGGCAAAGAAAGACAAATTAGTTTCTCAAGCCAGGATAAATACTTTGATTAATGCAAGGGAGGTAGGGAGGAGGAAGGAGGATGCTGGGGAATGGCGAGATCACAGAAGAAGCATCTCATACAGGAAATAGCCTCAAAACACTGCGATTGAAGTGTTATTGTGTGTGTGGGGGTTACCTCCTGGTCACTTCAAACTCTTGACCTGACCTTTGTGTTCATTCTTACAAACAGGAGTGGAAGCTGTCATGGATGTGAACACTGATGCAACATCCTATTATAACCCCAAACATGAATATAGCGATGAATAAGGGGACAAGTGTAAAATCGCAGCTGGGTACCTAGACTTGTTGTAAGTCACCAGAATATTTTTGACACCATGTGATCATGTGACACCATGTAAAAAGCAAGTTTTGGATTCGATGAATTAGCTGTTAATTAGCTTTCTGCTATCAAAAAACCTATTAATTATGCTTCCAAATGTTTGCCAACAGAAAAGTAATACCATAATATTTGAGTATATAAGTATATATAATCCCCATGTCAAGTGTTAAGATCCAAAGATTCTTTTCTTCGAAACTACCTCAGAAAAGTGAATAATAACATATAATTTTGTATTTTGAGAGAAAATCCATGGCACAACATTTTGGGTTTGATCAGGCCTGCGTTATCGTTGAGTTGACCAGACGCGAACTGCTGTGCGAGAGAATCGCTGTTTGCCCAAATCCATTTGATGTCCTAGGAGATGTGTGATTGACATGCATTTCAAATATGTGGAAAAGAGGAACCTTTAAAGTTCATGCAGTAATAAAAGCGAATAAAACAGCTGTAAGATATTAAGCAGGCGGTGAAATGTGAGGTTAACAGACTTAATCAGGTTGTGACGGAGACTTTGAACTCGGTGGGGCTGTAATTTCTAATTGACGCGAGGCTTTAGTGATGGATAGAAAATGTTTGAAGAACAAGCCTGCACAGTGAAAAGTAATAGTGTCTGTTTCTACCTCTGCACCACAAATGTTGGGTGAAATCCCAAAAGAGAAGAAAGTGTTGTTTTTCTCTGCATTTTCCGGCCTCTCCTGTGGTCATTTCAAGCCTGGCTCTGAGTGGCCCCATTAAACTCAGCTTTTGAATATTGATTTAATTGTCTGTTTTATGACACATACATCTACATGCAGTAATGGTCATTCCCAGCAGCGAGCTTTGTCTGCATATTATTTCCAGTGTAGCGTATGGTCAATCCAAAACTTTAACACCTCTACTGATGTGTGTGTGTGTGTGAGAGATAGCCAGACTGCTTCCTCAAAGGAATGTACACACCTATAAACCCAGGCTATTTTACAATGTAATAACAGATATTTGTACAACCTAGATTTGTCACTTTGAGTTGCACTAAACAAAATGTTGCATACACTTCTGAGAGAGAGAGAGAGAGAGAGAGAGAGAGAGAGAGAGGTTTCACGGTTTTGTATGCCATTTCAAATGGGCTCTGTTTCATCAGTCACAGTGATGATTTTAGACCCTGTAATGGCGCCTGTACCCTATCTAGATTACTTATTAGTGACAATACATCAGTGTTCTTTCATTTGGAACCGCATTACCATCTATTAGTTTTGCTGAGTTGGGACAGTACAGAAAGTACAATTTAGGCAGCAGGGACTGCTGCAGTCATTTAAATCTCATTTTCAGTTTTGTTTTTGTTTTTGTCTTCTCTCTTTCAGAAATTGCAGTTGTTTTCAGATATTTCTCATAGGAGCTCTTGGGTAATTAATAGAAAGGTAAACGGTATTATGTGTCGATAGCCAGAAAAGTAATACGAGTTGAAATTAGAAAACAGTAGGACAGTGGCAAAGTTTTGCTTCTCTTTTGCTCTGCCGTTTATATTTTACCGTTAACTCATAACTGTGTGCAGCATTGCTTTTGGTTATATGTAACACAGATAATGCACAGAGCTATGCCTATTAAACTAGCCTATTAGTCAATTAACGATTGGTCATGCGGCAGAAGAATTAATCTGCAACAACTTTTCTTGATTAATCCATAGAAGTCATTTAACAAACAAAAATACCCAAACATTGACTGGTTGCGGGACTTTAAGACATGAACATTTTCAATTTTTCTGTTTTAATCTTCCTTTCAGATTGATCTTTTGGTTTTTTTGTAGTGATGTAGTCAGACAAGACAAGCAATTTAAGACTTGGTACAACAGTTTTTTTTCCCCATATTTCTAATGTTTTTACCTTAGCTAATTGTTCAATTACAGAGTATAATTTCCAGTTAATCTATAATAATCATTTATTTGCAGCCCTAGATTGAAGTGCTATGATAATAGCACAATATCACCACCTCACTATATTCAGAAAAGAAACTAACATTAAAGGTTTGATAAGTAGCACATTAATCAGTGGGTTTCCAGTAAGTGACCTTTGGCCTTATTTTGTCACTATTTTAGAAAACTGTACAGGAGCGGGGAGACAGTTTGCATCAGTAGCATATGTTTATATGTCATATCATGTTTAAATATGGCGACATACTGTACACGTACAGCTACATAGCCAATAGTGGTTAATTAGTAGATGCTGAGATACTGTATATGAAATATACCGAAGCCATAATTCTATATTTTGCCTTGATACTGAGTCCACACGCACGTTGCTGTTGAAAATTAATGGTATTGCAGCAAGGTCTACTCTCGCTCTTAGTTTACTAGCCACAATATCTTAAGTCAGACGCTGTCACTCTAAGTAATGAATCTGTCAACTAATCATTCAACCATCGGTATGATTACAGTGTGACACTGTGGTTATTCCTCAGGAGTTAAAAGGTCTGGCTGCAAAAAAAAAATCCTTGTTTTTTTTACTACCTTCTTTGTATCCAGTTTTACTGACAGAGAGAGAACAAGAGGAAGGAGGGCAAATGGGGTGACCAATCCACAGTGGGATGGACTAGGAGATACGGATCCACCAAGCAGTTTCTATACTGGCAAATTAGTGCAGGAGAGACAGAGTGACACTGTGTACCTCAGAGTATGACTCATGTGGAATGGGTCCTCCATACCTGAAGATGGTAATTAGTTTCTTTATCCACTCTCTTGGTAGAGAGTGGAAGTGGCTGGGTTTCTCTCACACACTAGTGCCACTAATTAAAGTTTAACACTAAACGTCAAATTATTAAAGTTTACAAGTGGACACTGTGGGCGCTGTTAATTCTTTAATGCCGACCGCCGTGTCTCTATAAACAAGCGTAAGTGCTACATTTAATAGTCTGCCTATGGCTTAAATTACAGCACGTATTTAATTAAAGCACCTACAGCATTTGTAGATTGAGCCACACACACTGATTGAACAAGATACAGACAGTAGAGGCCTTGCCTTGGGAGTCTCTCTACTGGCATGTTAGCTCTTTCTTTTGCCTAAACAGATCACCTTTACTGCCCACTATCACTACCTCAATGCAAAAGGTCTCTTAATTATGACTTGAGGGTACAGGTGGGTGGAGTGGGTTGTGTGTGGTGGTGGTAGGGGGGGTTGACTTTCCTTCTTCCCGACGGCATCGTGTATGTCAGGTATCAGGTAGCTGGCGGATCAGTGACAGAATACGATTAATGCTGACAAATTCAGCAAGGTATCAAGTCTACAAAGCTGCCTTGGTAATCAACTCAGTGTTAAGCCGCTTCTCATGTACACCCCAGTTGTTCCGGTGTAAACTCAACAGCCGGAAGTTGCTTGCAGTGTGACGTGACAAATCGAGAATCGTGGCATAAAGCCAACCTCTACTGGACATAACAGTCCTGTAGCGGGGTTATGAATGGTAGTAGTAGTAGTACACGAACCATTTGTGTGGTCTGATGGAAGTAGTTTTTAATAGTTTAAGAATGTCAGTGTGGCTTCCCTGTGAATGTAGAGAGATTTTCTTAATACTTCCCTTTTCCCTCTAGTCTTTCTAGTAACAGCTTTTTGGTTTGTTTGACAAGAACAAGACAAAGGATTCTAAGATGAAGCAGCATTAATACATTTGTTGTTGTTACTTTTATTATTTCTCTTCAAATTTAGCTCCACAGCACCTATCAACAGAAATGACACAGAAGGTAATATGAAACCTTGTATTGGTTTTATGGACCTTCAGTAAAATATTTAATATTGTTGTCAGGGTTGAAGCTGCACTGTGAGAAAAAAAATAAAATTATTTGGAAGTGAAAGTACAGATGTGGTGTATTGTGTGTGTGTGTATCGACTCTGCATCACCAAAGTAAGATGAGCGTTTGTACGGCCCTCATGTCTATATGTATAGAATGCATGAAATATTCAGATCGGGTGATAAGGCAGTGTATATAAAAGTGTCATTAACAGGTGACGGTGACTAGAAGAGTCAGTGGATATATTTGCTCCACTCCGCTACACCCGTCAATTTCATTGCATATGTTGTCAGAGCGGTAGGCCTTGGAAATCAAAGACACACTAATCGCTGCCTCGCACAACTCGCTCTCTGTCCTCATCTTCGTGGAGGTTAAGTGACAAATGAAAGATCATTGACTGCTCTTATGGAAAAGGAGTTGGATTGAAAATATGTAGGTAATAGGCTGTAACCAGGGTAGCAGCGATGTAAAGGCATTCAGAGGCTACTGGCGAAGGTAAAACCTATCCCCGAGCAATAGGTTCAGAAGGCTTAGGAAAACCTAGTTTTCCACTCAGAAGCACGACACAAGGGCTTTGACAAAGCAGCAAAAAGAGAACAAAGTCATTTTCACGGAATAAAACTCTTTCTTATCCCCAGCCTTCGTACATCCCTGCATGTTATTGTCTCTTGATTTTAGCGTGCCTGTTTTCCATTCACAAAGATATCCTAGCTGCAATTCAAAACAGCTGCAAAACAAAAGCCACAATGTACAGGTTAGGATGTAAGATAATAACAGGAATAATAACAAGGGAATAGAATCATCCACATGGCTGTCTTAAAACTGGGGCGCAGTTTGTAATTACTGTAGAAGCATACACACTGAACTGGCAGGATTTTCCCTGCTGATTGGGGAAAATAGCCATTTGGGTGAAAGGAGAGAGAGAGTAGAAAGCAAAGCAGCGATTATAAATTAAATTCTATTTGGTGCAGACGACCTTAAGATCAATACAAACACATGGATTTCCACAAAGCATGAGGTTATGTGTATATGCTCTGCGATTAGGATTTATCATGGCCAATTTTTTTCATGCCAGGAAACACTTATTACTTATTGGAACTTCAATTTTAGACCAAAAGAAACTATGCTTGGGCGGTGCATTTGGAATATCCTCACTTTATCTCTGGGCTGTAAAGCCGCAAAGTGTGTAATAGGCAATCGGGCGCAAAGTGGGCCCAGCTATGTAGCCTCACTGGAGCATCGGACTGACTTTCTCTAGTAATTTGCAGTTTCGGAGATGCAGACAAGGGATTGGGGCTAACAGGTGTGGAGAAAAGAGAAAAGAAGGATGCAGAAGACCAGAGAAAAATGGCAAGTTGGTTTAAGGCAAGAAGACAGGAGGTCAGGGTACACTCAGAGGTCGAGAGGTGTACTCAGGGCCTGTCTACCCCGAAACCCACTTCCACTGTAGGATCCCTTTTCACGTTTGATGTGTGTTTACTGTTTCCATGCTTCCTCATTCGCTGCACTTAATCTTGCATGTTTTATCGTCTAAGCATGTTAGTATAAGCGCTCATATTTCTAGTTACTCTGATTTACAGTGTAATGTTACGTTATCTAACCTTCCATAATTTGTGTCCTTGTATGTAGTTGATGCACTGTACACCAGACAGATGCTGTACTGGAGACAAGTAAGCCAGTGTTGTCTGCTGTGATCAATTCAAAGCCAGAGGATCCTCTCAGATGTGGTTTTATGTTTTGCTCAGTGATCCTAGATGTTACTGGGCTGCTTCTTTCAGTTCTGCACTTGATGTATTAGGAATTGCCACTGAAGTGGTAACCTATTGCGATAATCCTTGGTGATCAAATGAGAGATAAGACTGGAGATACATGACCACCAGAGCAGCCACAGTGAGGTTTAAGTTACTCCTCAGTACTCTCTTTTTATTAGATCTCTTGCTCCTCTCTCATTGCGATACACTTGGGTCAAGTGCTAAGTCAGTTAAGCTAAGACTAAAAAACCCCTTTAATCCACAAACTAAACATTAAAGCGGAGGTAGGTAAGCGAGTTGCTGCTGGAAGCCTCGTACCCAGCCTTGAAGTTGTATTGCCTCCTGTTAACCAGTTAGAAGCAGGGTTGGAAGCAGGGTGATGAGAGGATGCCCAGGTGCAGGGGAGACAGGAAGAGACAACAGATAAGGAAGGAAGGGGATGTGAAGAAAGGTATTAAGTGACAGATGAACAGGACTTCGTTGACGTTCTCGCAGCAGCTGTGACTGCTGCCATCAACTCCTGACAGGTCTCAGTCTAAAATTACTGCGAGGCCCTGTAGTCATTTTTCACCCAGCTGTCTGCCATGCCTTTTGGTAACACTTTACCCTTATCCTGCGATTAAGCGCTTAGCTACAGTCACCCAGAGAAACCAAATTACATATGAGCACACTAATCGATAACCAATTATGTATGCATAATTCTTTGCCCATTAGTTCTGGTGGGAATAGCGGCTCCCACACGTGTTGTCAGCCACTGATTATATGTACCTGTGCTATAGGTACGAACATACACACTATACATACACTTGCTCTGCTGCTGGGTAGATGCTCTTTATCTTTAAATGGAGTGCACACCCAAAGGACAAAAGATAAAAGAGAACAATGCAATGTAACACTTCTCTCTCTACAGAATTCGATATCTAATCCTTGCAAGTCAATTTATACAGTCTCTTTTACCATTCGATAGGTCATGTGACTTTGGGAAGGCGTAGAATGTAGTTTACTCGGACGTATCTCAAATGAGACATTTCTCTGAGATATGTATTTCATTATTTCTTTGGTTAAAAAAAAAAATATTGAAAACTTGGTTCTTATAAAATAAATATTTTGGCCTCCCATAATTCCAACAGCAGGACTCATCAACACATCTTTAGATTTGAAAGCCCAGCTTGTCACCTCACAGGTTAAAGATTTCCTATACGGCCCTTAGAAGTAGAATTATATATAATGTATTGCTTGATACAGGGTGGGCCAGGGCTGGGCCGGATTGATTAATTATTGTTTTTCTTTAGTTTCGACAATGTGGAATCTATTATCTCCTCTTTGTTATATCATTGTACATAAAAAATACATTTTATTTTTAGACTTGTGTTCAGACAGTGAACATATGACAGTATACCAATTTTTCCAAGTTTATTGGAACAAAATTGTTTACGCCAATTCTAAAATGCCAGTTAATCAGTAATGAAAATGAAGCCTGCAATCAGTTTCTATTGATGTCAAATCGAATGCTAACATACTACAGTAGCTACCATGAGAGTCTCGGGAACTGTATTGAAGAACAATAAGGAGTCATTTCCGTTCCTAACTACTGCAGTGCTGTTTGGCTGTGTGCATTACCTCAGCAGAAATCCTTTAAGTTCAGAACAGGAGAAAACTGTAATGAAGAATTGCGTAATTCTTACGTAAATATAAAACAACCCTAAAAGGCTGGGGCTACAAGCAAATTAGTGTATTTGTTTATGCCTCTGCGGTTATCGGGGTAATGGTTGGATGTGACTTAAGTATATACATGATAACTGTACACTGTTGGTGTTTTAGATATAATCCCCAGTAAACACCGGACGACATTAGCATTAATTAAACACATACGGACTAAGCGGCTAGTGGTAAAGTTTCTTTTCTCCTTCCACGGCTCTAAAGAGGCTTTGGTTGTACTGTATATAGAGCATGTGGGTACTAAATCTGTATTAAACAAATTATATCAACCGTACTTGTTCTTAGTACACAGACTTGACTAGTCTCAGCATATCAAACAACCAGTCAGTTGCAAGTGGATATTAAGAAGTCAAAGTGAAATTTTATCCCCCAAGGGTGTTTATTAAACTGATAAAATTAGGTTGAAACAATGAATACTAATTTTTGGACACACTAGTTTACCATGGATAAGCCATCCTAGGAATGAATTACGGTTAACAGATGACACTTTGTCATAAGGGCGGAGACTAGGGAAGGTCATGCTGCAGCCTGGTGTGTAGTTCTGCCATCTCTCTTTCCTCCCTTACCTCTTTATCCCCATCCTCCTCTCTTTCTCATTCTCTTTGCTCATTTTGGGATTACTAGCCTCGCTCTCTCTCTCCTGTAAGCCTCTCATCTTCACTTCGTTCGCCAATCTCCATCTGCAGCTCAATTCTCCTCTACCTGCTCCTTTTTCTTTCATCTTCCTCCCTGTCTCTAGCCTCATCTACCGGCTCTCCCCGGATGCTCAAGAGTCAGTAGACTGGTTACAAGAACATGAACTCAACATCTGAAGGCTTAATACTCCTCCTCAGTGCTGGCCCTGTCGGGAGCCTCTCTGCTGCTGCCACCGTGATGATGATGGCTGATTTCGGCGACATCCTGCAGTCACGGCAGCAGCGGCAGCAGCGGCGGCGGCGGCGGCGGCGGCGGCGGCGGCGCGGCGGCGGCGAAGGTCACGGGCGGTGGAAGAGGAAGGAAGGAAGGAAAAG